>PVJX010009539.1:24193-60767 GCA_004027295.1 Dolichotis patagonum
TATCATGTCATCTGCAAATAATGATAATTTAACTTCCTCTTTTCCTATCTTTACTCCTTTTATTTCTCTTTCCTGTCTTATTGCTCTGGCTAGTATTTCCAGTACTATGTTGAATAGCAGTGGTGATAATGGACATCCTTGTCTTGTGCCTGATTTTAAGGCAAAGGCTTTCAGTTTTTGACCATTTAATATGATGCTGTCTGTTGGTTTGTCATAGATGGCCTTTACCATATTGAGATAGAGACCCTCTATTCCAATTCTCTGTAAGGTTCTTATCATGAATGAGTGTTGGACATTATCAAAAGCTTTTTCTGCATCTATAGAGATGATCATGTGGTTCTTGCTTTTGGCTCTATTGATATGGTGGATTACATTTATTGTTTTGCGTATGTTGAACCATCCCTGCATTCTTGGGATGAATCCTACTTGGTCATGGTGTATAATCTTCTTGATGATTTGCTGCATCCTGTTTGCCAATATTTTATTGAGAATTTTTGCATCTATGTTCATTAGGGAGACTTGCCTATAGTTCTCTTTTTTAGTTGAGTCTTTCTCTGGTTTTGGCACTAGAGTGATATTTGCTTCCAGGAATGATTTAGGAAGAATTGCTTTCCTTTCAATTTCATTGAAGAGTTTCAGGAGTGTTGGAATTAAGTCTTCTTTTTATTTCTTGTAGAATTCTGCAGTGAATCCATCTGGGCCTGGACTCTTCTTTGTAGGCAAGGACTTAATTTCATTTTCAATTTCAGTAATAGAAATTGGGTTATTCAGCAGTTTTACATCTTCCTGATCCAGGTTTGGTAGTTCATATGTATCTAGGAATCTGTCTATTTCTTCAGTGTTATCGAACCTATGAGAGTAGAGGTTTTCAAAGTAGGTGTTGATAATCTTCTATATTTCCACTGAGTCTGTAGTAATTACTCCTTTTTCAATTCTTATTGCATGAATTTGACCATGGCTAGGGGCTTATCAATTTTATTTATTCTTTCAAAGAACCAACTCTTTGATTCATTGATCCTTTGTACTGTTTTCTTAGTGTCTATTGCATTAATTTCTGCTCTAATCTTTATAATTTCCTCCCTTCTTTTGGCTTTGGGCTTGGCTTGCTCTCCTTTTTCTAGATGTTTGAGTTGTAGCACCAGGTTGTTTATTTGTGTTCATTCTGTCTTCCTGATGTGGGAACTCAATGCAATAAATTTTCCTCTGAGGACTGCTTTCATTGCATCCCACAAAATCCAGTAAGTTGTGTCAGTGTTTTGATTTACTTGTAAATATTGTTTAATTTCTTCTTTAATTTCCTCTGTGACCCACTGATTGCTCAAGAGTGTGTTATTCAGTTTCCATGTGTTTGTAGGTTTTTTGCAATTTCTTTTATCATTAATTTCTAGTTTCACAGCACTATGATCCAATAACATGCATGGGATAATTTCAATTTTTTTGCATTTACTTAAATATGTTCTGTGGGCTAGTATATGGTCTCTTTTAGAGAATGTCCCATGTACTGCTGAGAAGAAGGTGTATTCTGATTTTGTTGGATGGAACACTCTGTATACATCTATCAAGTCCATTTGTTCACAGGTGTGATTCAGTTCTGTTATGTATTTGCTGATTTTCTGTCTAGTTGATCTGTCCCTTTGGGTCAATGGTGTGTTAAAGTCTCCTATTATAATTGTATTATTGCTTATTTGATTTTTCATTTCTGTTAGTATTTGCTTTATATAGCTGGGTGCTCTGGAATTGGTGTATATATATTTAAGATTGTTATCTCTTCCTCTTGAAGTTTTCCACTAACTAGTATGTAGTGACCTTCTTTATCTCTTTGGATCATTCTTGGTTTGAAATTCATATTGCCTGCAAACAGAATTGCTTCTCCTGCTTTTTTTTTGGTTTCCTGTTGCATGAAGTATTGTTTTCCATCCCTTGACTTTCAGTCTATGTGCATCCTTTTGGGTTAGATGGGTTTCTTGTAGACAGCATATGGTTGGATGTTGTTTCTTGATCCATTCTGCCAGTCTGTTTCTTTTGATTGGCGAGTTGAGGCCATTTACATTAATGGTTGTAACTGTTATATATTGGTTTATTGTTGACATGTTATCTTTCTGCTGTTGTGTCTTTAGTTTTCCATTCTGTTTAATTGTTTGCCTTTCTTGGTGGTTTTATCCTGTGTGTACCTAGAATGTCTTTCAGTATTCTTTGTAGGGTTGGTTTGGTGTTCATGAAATTCTTCAGCTGTTCTTTGTCATGGAAGTATCTTATTTCTCCATCCATTTTGAAGGACAGTTTTGCCGGGCATGTCAGTCTGGGTTGGACGTGGTTTTCCTTTAGGATCTGAAATACTTCACTCCATGCTCTTCTTGATTTCATTGTTTGTGTTGAGAAGTCTGCCATGATTCTGATAGGTTTTCCTTTATAGGTGATCTCTCTTTTCTCTCTAACAGTTTTTAGTATTCTATTCTTGTGTTGGATTTCTGGGATGGTGATTATTATGTGTTTGGGTGTAGTTTTATTTTGGTTATGGTTGTTTGGAGTTCTATATGCTTCACTTATCCAGATATCAGTTTCTCTCCTCATGTTTGGGAAGTTTACAGCTATTACATCTGTAAATATCCTCTGGATATCATTTGGGCTGTCCCCTTCTTTTTCATTTATCCCTATTAATCTTATGTTATTTTTCTTTGTATCATCTTGCAGGTGTTGAATTGTTATTTCCTGATTCCTTGTTATTTTTAAAAGATCTTGTCTCTCCTGCTCACTGGCTGCAATCTTATCTTCGAGGTCTGAAATTCTGTCTTCACTTTCATTGAGGTGGTTTTTATAGCTTTCAATAGAATTTTTGATTTCCTGTATATCTCTTTTAATCTGCTTTATGCATTCTGTTTGTTTCTTATATTGTTCTTTGAGGGATTCTATCTGTTTGCTCTGTTCCTCTAATTTTTTAGCTGTGTTTTCACTAGATGTATTCACTATTTCTTTCACTATTTTTATCAATTCTTCTTTTACCTGGGCAAGTATTTCTGATTTGAATTTCTCCATAGCTTTCCCTTTTTGCATATTTATTTCATTTGATATCATTTCAGACATTTCAGGTGTATTGCTTCTTTTTTCTTCTATGTACACAGCTTCTAAGCTTTCTTTGGGAGGGCTAGAGCTTTGAGCCTGCCTTTTGGTCTTTCCTTTTGTCATTTTTCTATATTTCCTTGCTTTGAGCGGTGTTCCAATGCTTTCTCTGCATGTGTAGTGAATTACCTCTTGCACCCTCAGTTCCTGGACGGGCAGTGGCTCCCCCACAGGCTCTTGGCTTCCTCACAGGGTCCTAACTCCACTCTGTGGGCTCCTGGCTCCCTAAGTTGTAAGGCAAATGCTGGGTGTCTTCAACCTGGAGCATGTGGAATCTCAGGCAGGCCAGGCCATCGTACTTTGTCCCAGGCAGGTCTCCATGAGGTTCCCTGCGAGCGAAGGTTGGGCCTACAGGTCCCAAAGAGTCAGGCCAAAATGCTGGTTTCTTCAAAGTTCCCTGTCCCAAAAAGACCTGGCCAAGATGCCAATCTCTGCAAAATTCCGAATCCCAACAGCCCAGGCCTCTCTGCAAGTAGGAGTCATTTGTTTGCAGTGGTGACATAGCAATGTGTTCCTTGTAGTCATGGCCTGTGCAGTATTCCACACAAGTGAGCAATGGCAGATAATGGATTTGGGAGGCTCAAACAGGTTATACTGCTTGTATCATAAATACAAGATTCATAGAGGAAAATGAGTTCATCAATTATCTGTTTCTAGGAGTTGCCAATTTGCAATTTTTGTAAATATTAAATTATTTTCTCGAATCAAGCAACTCTCATGGTATTTTTATGCGGTGTTTTTCATTATTAACAAAAGTTTTACCTGTACTACAGGAAACCCAGTATCTGAATTACTGTTCCTTTCCCAGGTCTATGTTTCTTTTCTTCCTTAAGTTACAAAGCAGTGATACAGTCTGTGCTCCAGACTCACAGACCAAATCATCTTATTGACAGTTCATTCATTGACTTTGCATGACCCTGTTCATTCTGTCTCTGAAGAACTCTTCATTACCATTACTTCATTACTCTTACCATTGTTCAAGCAAATGGAATCAGCTTGGATTCCATAAGTTTTCTGGAACGCTTTTGTTTCTACTCAAAATTTACTCGCCCAATGGGAAGTACTTCAAATAATCAACACCTGGGATCTCATCTTATTAAAAAGGTTTTTGCACATCAAAAGAAACCACTAAGAGAGTGAAAAGCAAATCCTCAGCATGGAAAAAAATATAGTCAATTATCCCTCCAAAAAGGACTTCTCTCTAGGACATATAAAGAATTGAAAGAATTCATTTCCCCAAAATTCAAAGACCCAATCCAAAAATGGACAACTGATATAAATACTCACTTCTCAGATGAAGAAATAGAAATGGCAAATGAATATACAAAAAAGTGTTCAACATACTAGTGATGGGAGAAATGGAAATTAATACAACACTGAGATTCCATCTTACCACAGAAAGAAATGGCTCTAATCAAGAAATCAACCAATAGCAAATGCTGACAGGGCTGTGGGAAAAGAAACTCTTCAGCAATGTTGGTGAGACTGTAGACTGGTACAACCACTGTGGCAATCAATGTGAAGATTCCTCAGAAAACTGGCTTGAAGGTTTCATTCCATCCAGTTATTCCCCTCCTTGGTATTTTACCAGAAGAATTGAAAACATCATTCCACAGTGATATACATGCACCTATGTTTTTAGCAGCATAATTTTCCATAGTTAAAACTTGGAAACAATCCAAATGTCCATCAACCATGTAATGGATAAAAAAGAAGTGATATTTTTATGCCATAGAGTACTGCTCAACTATTAATGTTTTTATAGGTAAATAGATGTAATAGGAGACCACACTCATAAGTGAAATGAATGTCTCACATGTGTAAACACCACATTGTCACCCTAGTGTTAAAAAGTGAAAGAGTAAGTAACATTCAAAATCTGCAAGAAATGTGAAAGAGGAATAAATTGCTCAAAAGCCAAACAACTGAGATAAGGAAAATTTATATATATATATATATATATATATATATATATATATATATATATATATAACTAATCTTTGTTAGTTCATCAAAGAGTGGTATGTGCTTTCATTGTTTGATCATTTTAATGCTTGTATCTTGTAATCTGAACAACTACTTTGAAGATAACTACGTGAAACTCATTAACCATTGTTAATTTATTATGTTGTCTTGAAATTCTGTACCACCATTTTTGTTCTCTTTTTATTTTAAAATTTTAAAAAATGATTTACTCTGCCATAAAGAGAAAATAAAGAAATGATGGGCCAATCACATCTTTCATGGCTTAAAATTAATTGACTATTAGCTACCAAGTTTGAAATTCAAAACAGTTTTATCTCTCAGCTTCTATGAGGCCCATTTATCGCCCTCACTGAACTCATTAGGAATCAAATTCTTAGAAGCTTAAATTCTTAGTTAAGAGGTAAAATTATTTATCCTCGGTCTTCCAGTTATGTTTTCTCTTCAACTTCATGTTGGGTAATTGTCTACTCTTAGGAGAATGGTGAAAAGTAATAGCAGAGTATAACTTAGATACTAGGCAGTATAATCCAGCCTATTTTAAGGACTGAGACTAATACCTTACTAAGGATGAGTGCCCATATGGCATTAAATTTGGGTCTGATTTATTTCACCCGACATTATGTTTTCCAGGTACAACCAATTTTCTACAAATATGTCAAATTTCCCCATATATATATGTATATGTATATGTATATATATATATATATATATATATATATATATATATATAACATTCTTTAATTAATCATCTGTAAATGGTTATGTATACAGGCTCTTTATAGGATTTTTCAATTAGGAATTGTGCTGCTATAAACATTGGTACACACGCATCACTATAGTATGATGTAGGAACATTTTGGGGGAGGAAATCTAGAAGAGGGAGAACTTGCTCACATGGAATATCTAGTTCAAGATCTTTGAGATGTCTCTGTACTGATTTCCATAATGGTTAGCCTAGTTTACATTCCCATAAACAATGGAGGATGGTTCGTTTTTCAACACAGTCAGACCACCATCTGATATTGTTTTTCTTAAAGATCGTCATTTTTTTTCTGGAATAAAATGAAGTCTTACTGTTGTTTTAATTTGAGTATCTTTAATGGCCAGGGACAGTGAATGTTTTTCATATACATATATAATTTGTTGCAAGATAAGACATGTATAATTTTCATATATTTTCATGTATAGGGAACGTATATATTTCATATATGTGTTGGCCATTTGTACTTCCTCTTCTATAAAGTACCTGTTAATTTCACTTGCACATTTTTGACTGAGTTTAATTTAGGTGATCTACTTTTTTTTAGTTCCTTATATGTTCTAGATATTACTGCTCAGTCTGAGGAGGATCTGACAATTTTGTTTTCTTTGTTTTAGGTTGTCTTTTTACTAATAGGATCTTTTGCTTTACAGAAGCTTTTTCATCTGATATAATCTCATTTGTCCATATTCACCACTACTGTGTAATTGAGGTTCTGGTTAGAAAGTGCTTTCCTACACCTATGTTTTCAAATGCTTCACTTAGCTTATATTCCAGTAGGCTTGGTGTTTCTAGTTTAATGTTTAGATCATTGATTCATTTTCATTTTAACTTAGTAAATTGTGAGATATAAAGATACAGGTTCAGTCTTCTGTAAACAGATAACCAATTCTCCCAGCATCAGTTGTTAAAGAGGTTATCTTTCCTCCAACATATGGTTTTGGATCACTGTCAAATATCAAATAGATAAACATATCTGGAGATTCTTCTGTGACCTTTATTCTGTTCCGGTGATCCTGGTCTGTTCTGTTCTGTTCTGTTCTGTTCCATTGTATCTGTTTTTGTTACAGTACCAATCCAACTTTATCACTCTTATTTTGTACTATAACATCATATGGTATCTCTAATGTGAATAAGACAAAGCACAAACTAAGATAAAAATGAAGGAATGGTAAATGGAGAAATGAGTATGGGTCTCTTGCAGATGTGAAGGGGTTCAGGGCACCAAGGCCAAGAGATGAGTATGAAGAAATGGGGAAAAAGGTACTGAGAAGATGTGCAAAGTACAAGGTCAAAATAGCCTCAGTGAAAGTGGTAATTACATGCCATAAACATGAACTAACTTTAATAATGTCAGCAGGAATGCAAATGGGGAAATGGAAACTAGAGTGGGCAAGGGGGATGGAGAGAAGGGTGTTAAAAATAGAAAGAAACTGTATTTATATACAAATTCCAACACCCAAGATGATTATAAAACACATATACTAATAAAATTCTAAGAGAAAAAGTAAAGAAGTGTTCAAAGATTGTGTTTTCAGTATTCTTAAATGTTTGTCTTTGTTCCTCCTCATGTTTCTTAACTTCCCTTTTCTTCTTGTACCTTTGTGGATTTGCACATTATTTTCCATTGTCAAGAAACCGATCTGACCCTTCATTATAATCTTAGCTTAAATGACATTTTACTGGAATGCCACTTCTGATTCATTAACTTTATTCTTGCCATCATTAATCATTAGTTCTGAATTGGTCTCTGTATCCTTGAGAATAATTTTTAAGGAGTATCCCCACTGCTCAATTAATAATACATGTGTTTATTAAATAAATCATACAAAAAAGAAATTGTGAAAAGGACATATTTAGGAATACACGTGACAAAACCAGAAAAGTGTTTCCCCATAAATAGCAAGGCTCAAACACATGGAGAAAAGGAAAATGCTTGATCTCTCCACTCCAGCTGAGTGATCAAGAGTGTAATAGAATTGATAAAAGGTCTATGAGATATAGCACAGTGACAGGAGAATATTTCCCTAAATCTCAAATTGGACCAGAAATAAAACAAATAAATGAACATGAAATTCATACTTGAAGAGGAAAGTCAGGGTACTATGGTGAGGCAGATGAGAATGTGGAAATGGAAGTATCTGTTAAAATGTAGATCATAGGCAGATGCTCCCGAACTGAGAATAAAGCCAGAGACAGAAAGACAAGATATTGAATGCTAGTTTTATGTGGCAGAAGAGGAGAATATTTCTCCTGTGATGAAATGTCAGAAGCAGATCTATTAGATCAGATGAAGTTTTCATGTAATTTGCAATTGAATTCAAGGATCAGGTACTTATATTTTTAGTAAGGGAAAGAGAAGACAAATGTTCTGATTAAATCAAGCTTTCATGTTAGCTTGTATCTTTGAAGCTGGGATCTTATTACTGTAGCACTATAGGTGAAAATAAATTCTAACTGTGGGGGTGTAACTATCCCCCATACTGTATTTTTCTTATTTTTTAATTTTATTCTAAAAAGAAAAAAACAACAAAAATAAAACAGAGTTTCAAAATAGGCTAGTAGAAAAGCAGTAATAACACATTGCATACTGTTATCTTCACAGTAGTTACTCAGAGTTAAGACATAGGCATGAAATATTGTCCAAGTGCCTGGGCCTCTCCCTGAAGGAAAAGTTACAACAGACAGATTGCTGGCTACTGTCACTGTGGCTCCCTCAGATACCATTCAACAGGCTTCTGCCTCCCAAGCCAACTTTCATTCAAACGTTTCTGCCTTGTGTTAACTGTTCCTGTTAACTAACAGGCTCAACACTTTTTTAAAGAAGAGAAAGATCAAATTAACAATAAAACAGCTTCAAAACAGGTTAGTAGGACAGTTACAATAATTAATATATTGCATATTGTTATCTTCATAGTAGTTAGAGTATAAGATACAGTCATGATATCTTGTCCAAACAATATTAGCACAAACCGTTCTTTACAATGTATCAAGAGAAACTAATGTATAACTATCTTTACTGTCTTGCATATATATATATTCTTTTTCCCTTCCTTCCTTTCCCCTTTCCCCTATCACAGTTTCTCTTTTCTTTTGAGCAGTTTCTTCCCTATTCACAATTCTTATCTGAGCAGAGATATGCTTTTTGGTGGATTTGTGTCCATTTGGTTAGCTTGACCTCAAATTCTCAGACACCTACTTTTTGCATGTTTTTTACTTTAGCTAAATACAACAAACTATTTTAAGATTGGGAGGTCTGAAAAGAAAGAATGAGCTCTTCTTAAGCTTCCATGCTTTGTTGTATATCACCTGACTTGCCTCCTTGATATGAAGCAGCAATTACCCCACCCTCCTCCACTTTCCCCGCAAGTGTCTCCAAACCCTGCACCAGGGCCACATATGTCTAGGTCTGTTGTGAAGGGCACAGGAATGGACAGGGTACACAAGCCACCTAGGAAAGGGACAACAATGGCTGTCATAGATTTTCTTCTGTCCTCATGGTTTTCCAGGTCATATGTCATAGACACCAGACTGTCTTTCATCTCTCCTACCTTACAATGTTCTTCCCTTCCTGGCAACCTGTCCTATGAATGTCAGCCTATAATATCACAGGCAGAGACAATGTCTTGCAGAACAGAGGTAATTTGCACAAATCCCCTCATCCCCAACACTGGTTGGATTCCAACACACAGAGGATTCTTCTGTTTGTCCATTGAAGCTGTACCTTGTGTACATAATAGAGTTTTCAAAATCTTAATTACGATTTAGTCATCTTTTCACCATCACAAGTGCTTTCTGTTATTATTATTTCTTACATCTGTTAGTTCATTCGATAGTAATAATGGAAACAAGCAATTCATAGGCATTAAAAAGAGAATGTTTGATTTTGTTCTAAGAATGAGCATTTATTTGGAAGCCAAGTGCAGACACACACCTTTTGTGCCAGATATGTGGGAGGTTGAGGAAAGAGAATCACTTGAGCCAAGGAGTTCCAAGCAAGTTTGGGAAGTGTAGAAAGACATAATGTCAAAAAAAATGAACATCTTGAAGCATGCCATATCTTATTTAAAAAATCATATTTAGTATTAACTTGAAATTCCACTCTTTGTGTCAATTTAAAATATCCTGCTTTGATACATTTCATCTAATGTTTTAGGTACTTCTTTCTTAAGTACAAAACAGAAAGTTTACACTTTTTCATGTTAACCTCCAGAAACTTATAATAGTCATTTTGTTCCTCCTTGGTCATGAATTCTCCATGTTTAGTATCATCAGATTCTCTGACTTTTCTATATCATTAATTTAAATGCTGTATTTACAGTATTTTGTTCTCAACAAGACAAATTATGTTCTCCTTTCTAAAATATGCAATTTGAAACAATCAGGGCATTGTGGACACACCACTTAGCATGTAGAATATGGGGACTCTGTGGTTTCATTAAGTATTAATGCAATGCCTGGAAGCACATATTCAAAGTGCAGCACTTAGTATCTCTGACGTTATAGCAGTTTATCTGTGGTGTTTTTTAAATTTAGTTAGGGATGTGATATGATCATGTAAGCTCTCAGGCTAGTCATAAAGAATTGTGACAGCTACTTGGAGAGGCATTGGCTTGATTTGTGGCAACCTTGTTGAGTTGCTTAGTTAGGGTTATAAATAATAAACTCCCCAAACATAATGAAGTAGTAAATGACAATAGAAAATCAATAATGCATGAAAACATGCCTGTAATTTACTGATACTCAAGTCATTCACACACTGCAAGATTCAAAGATTGCTTGAAAACCACTTTCAAGGACCAAGAAGTAATTGCATATAACATACTATTGTGGAGGACGAAAACATTAAATAAATTTACCTTCATGGTTTAATAATTGCCTAGATGACTCTATTCCCATGAGATGGGGAGTTTATTTAGACATGTCAGCTAATTTATAGTATAGTATTTTAATTGCACCAATATTATTTTTCTTTAAAGAGTGTCTTTGTTTATGGGAAAGGATAAGTAAAAAAGTTCTTCAGCCTTGTTCTTTGCTAGTGTAGGTAATGACAAAATTTGCGAGTTATCCTGAGTGAGAGGTTTGTTGAGAACTGAGGGATAGCTCGCAACCACATGGTAAAATGACAAGTGACATGATGTCTTCAGGAACAGGTTTTCATACTAGACAGGGATATGAAGGAATATTACAAATTGATTAAAAACATACTAGAGATTAAAAAGGATAAAGATCTGTGGACTGAAACAAAATGTCCATAGATCAATACTGAGACAAAAATGATCAAACTGAGAATTTTTTCACAATAAAGCAAATGTCCTGCAGAATCCACAATACACAGCCGATTTGTAGTTCTTTTGCTGCACGTATAAAATGTTGCCATTCTTCACTTATGGCCATCTTTGCCTTTAAGGTCCATCATTTTACCTTTCTTTTGCCTTTCTCTAAACCCCTTCTAACCAGCTTTGCTTTGTTCCATGTTCCATATTCTCTCTCTGGTATCCATGGCTGACTCCCAATTAATCTGTTATAATGAAGAAATCACCTGTCTGCCCACTCTGATATTCAACCCTTGTAGCTTATAATGGAAACACTGATTGTATCCAGATGACCTGGATTTAAAAAAAAAAACTTATACAGTTCTTCTCCAAACTCTCTCCTCTCTATTCCAGACCAGACTCAGTTCATGGTTTTTTTCTGTTCACATAAGAAATGGAAATACAGTTCAATGGTCATAGACATTCTCACTGAGAATATAGATGCCGTCTACACATGAGAATCTGACTTAACTTCCTGAAACCAGGTATCAAAACATATCAGAAGCCATCATCAATACTTCCTCATCAATTTTTAGGGCCCCATTTCATTGTGTCCCTTACTGCTTCCATCACTTATACACAGTCAATGAAGTCACACTGCCTCCCACTGCAACTGGTAACACTTCTCCATGTATTTCAGTTTTAATGATACTTTTTCATTAACATCAACTAATTCCTCCCTTTGTACACGCACACTCTAAATGACAACCTCAAATTTGTGATTTCTCCTAATACCACCATTAATTTTCTTAATTTCTCATACTCACACTTCTTGATAGAATTGTCTAAATTCTTCTTAATTTCAGATTTCTTACTTTAACACCTTCCAGAAGTCAGTTTCTGGAACTCTAATTTAAATGCACATTATTTTTAGTGGTAGAAAAACTTTTCACACTATATATTTTATGGATATTATTTATACTAGAGAAAAATGTATGCAATATAAATTTTCATAACAGAAGTTTAGTAAGTTGTATTTTCCATTAGGTTTGCCCTTGCTCCTCTATAAAGAAAACAGTGAATTATACCAACTGGCAGTGCTAAAAGGCAGACTTATTAGTCTGGGTCTTTTCTTCTGGATTAGGGACCCTCCCCTGGATTTTCCTCAGCCTTTACCTCTTCCTATGTAAGTATTTATAAGGCCAAGGAAATGCATTCATCCGCAGCCATACTCCTTTCCCATAAGAATGCTCCAGTTAACAACTATTCTAGAAGTCTCTGCTTCAATGATTCTTGCCTTCCTGACAAATTTCTTCTCGAGTGTAAAATCACATCACTAAGAAATGAACCAAATAGAATTTGGAGGTCACCAATAGACCTTGAGTTTTCTGGTTGGGTTAAGTGGAAAGAATACAAGTTGTGTGAAGCTGCCTGTGGAAGGAGTCAGTGAATGGTTCTGAGGAAGAGACTGGACCAGCAATCTCCACACTGACACTGCAAAATGAGAAAATTTTTAGAGTGATATTTCAATATATTTTACCTGAACTTTCAAGTCATTTGAATGCATTTGAAAAAGAAGATAGAAAAAATTCTGAGTCTTCAATACATTTGTTTTACTTCCATTGTTTAGATGTGTGTGTTTTGATGTGGAGTGTCAGCATTGCTTCACAACTATGGCACAGCCTGACAAATGTCTGAGATGCTGATGGTATTTCATTTGTGTAGGGATGTCTCGTATTCTTTCTTCTACCCTTTTTTCCTTTCCTTCTCTCTTTTTTTCTTATATTTTGAGTCTCTACATAAAGCAATAAACATTACCCAGTAGATAAAATATTACACGCAAAATTAAATTTAAACAGGCATATCAGAGAAAAAAGTTAGTAAATATTTGATGCCAAAATTAAGGAATGCAGTTAACAGACTAGGAGCAAGTATGAAACAATTCTAAGGCCACAGGAAGTAATTCTCAGGATTGAGTGGAAGTATTTCTGCAAATCCTTGTGATTTTCCACTTTAAACAAAGAATGCATATCCTAAAACAACATGGCATGTGGGAAATGAACCAAAACAATATGCACAAAATATTTATGTAAAAGTTGTTTAGAAACTGTTTTCAAGGTTCCCTCTAAATAAATATGATTGATGAAAAAATGTTCACAATAGAAATGGGCAGAAGAAAATACCAGACCCTAATTTTGAAGGTCAGGGATCTATTAATGCAGGCATTATGCTAAAGAAATAGAAAATATAATGACTTCAGTTTACTTTTCCCAACATTACATTTTATTGTCTCATCTTTTTTCTTTTAGTCAAATAAATTTCTCCAATAAAAGCATTCTAAGAAATCCACACAAGCATAAAGTTAGCCATGAAAGGATTTTTCCATTTTCTCAAAATTGCTGCCTGACTCCTGTTTAAAGTGAGTGGGAGGCAGTGAGAAACAAATGAGGTGAATTTGAGAGTCCATTTCATTGATTAGAAGAGGGGAAGGTCAGGGAAAGTATGGACTCAGTGACTGTCGATTGACCAAGTGCTGGCCATTGTCCCCAGAAGGAGAGCAGATAATAATGATACATCTAAACATTTTGGTCTCCTTGTCCTACAATAGAGATGGCTCATTCCATTTCATGGTTTTTGGAATGTTTTATACTTAGGTGCTGATAAATCTGGACACTACATTTTCTTCTTTATATTCCTTGACTAGTATATTTTTTTCAAACAGCAATATGATTCTATCTCTTTCCTGGTTTCTAAATTTGTTCAGTTTTCCAGCTCATAATTATGAACTTTCCCCCTTGGTTGGGAATACATCTCCATCATTAGAAACTGGACCTATCTTTCCATTCATGTGTAAATGGTGCATAGCTCCGTTAACTGGGGGGGGGGGGTTGTTCGTAGCCTCAGTGGGTTGGCAGTCAAAGCCCTCTGAGGAGAACAAAACTGCGCTCTCCGCTGCTGCTGCCTCAGCAGCTCCGGTCTCTGCACATCTGCCTGCCCCTCATCTCTTCAGGTGTTGTTAGCCTCTTTGATGATGGAACAGTGCACGGGCTCTATACAGCTCAGAAAAGTCCCGTTTACGCATTGTATAGTGTTCTCCGTCATAGGAGCAGCATTGGTTGATATGATCTCATTGTTGCCTTCTGATGGTCCCATAGATCCCAGAAAAAGTCCTAAAGATTCACATTAAAAAGCAGAGTCCTGAAGTCAAAGTGAACTATAGAAAGGGTAAGCACTGTTAGTTTTACTGAACTGTATTATTTCATAACCTTAGTATGTGTCTTCATCGTAACGTACTTCAAGGCATCCAGTAATGTGTAGGGAGTTTCCTAAGAGTGAGCTATATATTCTCTTTAGAATAAATGGATATAATTTAAGAGGAAGATGCTGTGTAAGAGTTACCTCTGCTATTTATTTTACTTATTTAAATTTATAATACATTTAAATGAATAAAATCCATAAAGATGTGAGGAAGTCCAGGCAAAATAAATATTCTCATTCCTGCTTTCTCCCCACAGAGCAGCTGCTGCTCTCACAAGCCAGCACCAGCATTAATGGTTTCCTTTTTATCCTTGCAATATATCTTCATGAATATTGCACAAACAAGAATGTACATACTCACTGCTTTCCACTGTGTGCTGAAGGTAGCAACCTATACACCCTCTTGTAATGCTGTTTCTTTCATATAATGGCATATCTGGTAACACTTCTCATAAATTCTCAGTCACCATCCTTATGTCGAGTGGTGTTGAAAAGCATTAAAGTGGATGTCATCACATGGTGATGCCAGGAACATTGCCATGATCACAGTTATACCCATCCGTGTATGCAAAGGTGTATATGTGGATAAGGCCATGGTAATGCTATAATCTTGACAGACACTAGAAACTGTTCTTCATCACATGCTTTCATCACATGCATAAAGGGCTCCTAATTTTAAACAGTGTGACCTCAAAACAGAATTTTCAGAGGCTGGAGCTTTGAAAAATGGATAGTAGAAAAAGTTCATTTTGGTGTATTTTCTTCTCACTTTTCTTTCTTTTAGGCAAAAATGAGTATAATTGCATGTGTTTACTAACAGTTTGCAATGGTTGTGAATGTTTTTGAGTCCTGTGTTGTTTATTTTTTTCTCATTATTTTCTAACTCTTAAAAGTCAAGACATTTACTCACTTTAATGAGAGGTTGAAATATGTTTTTAACATTTTTTTCTTTTTGAACTTTCATATTGATTTTGGTGATGTTATCCTTTAATATTTAATATTACTTTTATCAGTGGAATTGACTTATCAAGTGTTATTAGCTTACCAAGTTTATGACATATTTACATTACCCCAAAATATTTTTCTTACCCCATGTTTATAAGGAAATTCAGTACATTTTATTCTGCACTTGTATAAATATATTTGATGATCAATTAAATTTTGCTTTATTTAAAATCGTACTATTATACAATCTCAGCTTTTTTCATCATGGTTGCTCAATTCCTTGAAAAAATTTTTTTAAAAATTCTATTCCTTTCATTCTAATTTGGAAATTTAGTTTGTAATGTATTAAAGCTCCGTATTCATTTTAAAATATTTCCTGATTTTCTATTTTACTTCTTTGACTTTAAAATATAATATGCATTATTAGCTGTCTGTCTGATTTTGCATTATAGTTGACAATTACAATTTTCTCAGACTGTTATTACTTATATTTTTAAGTTTATACTCCCTCCCTTTATATAGATAGACATAGATATAGATGATATGTAGATATATAGATCTATGCATTTTTTTCTAATTCTTATTTTACATATTTATGTTTTAGAAGATACAGGTCTGTTATTTCTTACTGTGATATTATTATATTTATGAATTAAGTTACTGAATATGTTGGTTCAGTCCTGCAGGAAGCAGAAGCCAATATAAAGCAAATGTGCAGAAGATCTTCCAGGCTCCAGGCACTTAACTTCACAATAAGATAACACTAAGTTATTTTAGTGTTTCTACGTATATGTACCGAACTTCTTCAGTTTTGTCAAAATTGATTTTGAACTTTTCTAATAGCTTTTTAAAACATTTTTGATCCCTGTTGAAAACTTCTGAAATTTCTGTTCTTAAGTATTTTTTTCTATATGAAATTCTTGGTCTTATGGCTTGTGTCTGTGAAGGCCATAGATTTCTGCATATTAATTTTATATTCTTCTCTTTTACTGACTTAAACTATTTTGAATGCTTTCTCAATGTTTTTTTTTGCATTTTTAACTAATATGATTAGTACTTGTTTATGCTGTGATAGGCCTACTTACTCTTTATTTAACCTTCATATATTTTTCCTTTCACATTCCATGGACTATATTTGTAGTAAAATAACAAATAATGGTGCACACAAAGCTTCATATAACTCTCCCAGAGTCTCTATATCAACTTCTTGGTTTTACATCAAGAAAACCAGTTCTGATAATCATTTTCTCATGGCCATGTAATATAAGCTTCAAGGAATTTAACCTGTCTCCTCTCCCTGTTTCAGGAAAAGATTCATAACAGTCCCATAGAAGTATCACAATTTTGTCCATATGTTCAAAGAAATATTCATACTTCTCTAGTAAATTTAAACATTTATTTTTGCTTGTTTGTAATTAGACTATGTTAGACACTTTTCCATTTTTTGAGCCACAAAATGTGAAATTCATTCTCATCTATCTGACTATGGCTTTTATGTTTCTCTTCTATTTTATTCATCAATAATATCTCCAAAGACAATTCATTGTCTTCATTGTTTGGTAAGTGATCAAAATTATAATTAAGTAAGAATTTGAGGAGTTACATTAAAATGGCACTGGATATTATACAAAAGCTTTAGCCTCAGAGTGACTTTTATTTCATGGAACTATAGGGATCCTGGACTTTTCTTGTAAGCATTAAAGTCTGGTGAACCAAGACATGATGTGACTGTCCTTAGCATGCATGGCATATCTCACAGATCCTTAAGAAGTTTTCATTCAGTGTGATTTCATCTTGCTTTGTGTGTGAAAGAAAGCTTGAGTTTTACCTCTTCTGTGTCCTCCAGTTAGTTGTCTAAGGTCCAATATTAGCACTCCCACTGAAATTGAAGTCATCTCTGCATGAAAAAATGCAGTACACTCTTTATCATCATGAAGATGAAAAAGTGATAGATAGGACAGTGCTTCAAAGACTCAGTTCCAGACATATACAGTTTTCCAACTAAAAAGACAAATATTGCATGTTCTTTGTGGAATAATTCCCTGTTGGACTCAGTTGTATTGACTGATTGGATAAGGAGCCACTGAAGGATTTGGTGTAGCACAATTAGGGGTGTCTTGTGGATTATACATCTATGACCCTGAGTATTATATCAGGTCACTGGACCATCCATTCCAGCACTGATTTTCTGCTCTGCATACCAGACACATGACTTAAGGGTCTTTGGTTTCCTGTTCTCTTTCACCATAATGTTTCTGTCTTAGAGCCAGCCTACCATGGATTGGATCCTAGAAAACTGTGAGCCAGTTAAATATCTCCTGCTTTATGCTGTGGCTGTCCAATTTGGACTCCTAGTTACAGGAAAGCTAAATGATGCATTTAATTTTAATTTAATTTCTCTATAATATTTATCAGTATTTATCAGTAAAAAGTTCACCATATTCTGTTCCAATCCTCCCTCCAGGTTTTCAATACATTCCCCTTCTGTAATGCAAAGATGAGCTCATCATCCCTGTATTTATAATTTTTTACAAATAGAGCCCACCTATCTCATTAGAAGCCTATGCTTCATCTACAGGCCAGTGTGTGTGTATCCTGATTCCCAGATTCCTTTGGAGCCACATCTTCACCCTTGCAATATGTTTTTCTATCTTCTCTTGTGTTTTTTCAAATTGTTACCTCTCCTTGGATTCACATTATCTTTACTGAAGACAGTAGTGTTATTTATAAATAACTAATATACCTCCTTTCTCTTGGCCCAATGGAAGAAATTTTTAGGCATTTATTTCTACAATTACCATAGGAAGATGTTTGGGTCAATTACTTGTGGGCAGTATTGAGAGATGCCACTTTTTTGACCAACTTTTAATACCACTTTTCTATAGATGGCATTGAAGAAGAAGACAAAATCTCCCAGGGCAACTTACGGCCTATAAGGTGCCTGACTTCTGAATTACTAAAATTCTGTAGCCCCATCTGCTCCAAATAACCTGTGGAAGAGATTAAGTGTGATGTGTACAAGAAAAAAATCTTTATTGTGCTAAACCTTTGGAAAAGAAGTCTTTCTTGGAGCTAAAATGTCTTGTCTAATAAAATTTCCACCTTTCCCTTCAATAGATATCTTAAAGTCACAGATTCTGAAACACATCCCCTAGAAAGCTTTTTTATCCTCCTAGAATAAGAGTCTCCTTTCTGTAGGCATCTTTACAGTTCTGCCAAAGCTTCACTTTCTTACAATAACACTCTTAACATTTATCTTTACAAATGTTCTATAACTCCGTGCATCAGGAATTTTATCTTTATAGTTTTATGCACTCAGTGACATTATATAGAAACCAAAAGACTTTCAATTAACATTGAGCAGATAACTGAAGTAAATGAGTATTTATTAAACTTTATGCACATAAATTTTTGCTGAATAACATACTTGAAATGTCTGAAAAACAGTGTATTTCAAATTTGTTCCTACAGTGGCAGAGTACATTTTTAATCTCTACATTAAGAGCCAGACTTGTAGATTGTACATGGGTAATTTCAATTTTAAATCTCATTTCAGCTTTCCATTACTTTGCTAGTATTTTAGTCGCAGGTAAAATTACCTAGCCATGTAAGAGGTTTATAACTCAAAGTTATCTAATAAATTGAAAAAAACCACAGGATTAGATTACCTTTGATTACTTTTATAAAAGATAAACTGCTCTAAGAATAGCTATTTAGAAACCTCAGTTTTCTCCTACATTGGTCCTTTGCTTCTACTAGTAGGTTATAATTTCAAAAATATTTCTGTTTTATGACAGTAAGAGAGTTTATTAACTGTTCTCAGCCATTAGAAACACACAGAAGAGGAAGCTATTTTTATATATGCTTCCACTGTTACTGAAAAACACACAGAACCAGATGGACTCATAGCATTATGCACCACTTACATTTGTATAATTATAACTAACTACAAAAAGGGAGGATTAATTACTCTCTTATGTTCTCTTAAAATCTCTAACTAAAATGCAGAGAGAATTGTATTAAAATGGAAAGAGCAGAGAAGAGGAAAGTTTAAACTAGATACCAATTTTAAAGGAAATACAAATACATGATTCAAATGTAATTTGATAAAGTGAAGTGAAGGCTCTATAAAGTGAAGTGCCCTATAAGACACAGTCACAGATGACATCATCTGTTTTCTACTGCTATGACTAAACACATGAGATTAGGTACTAGACAAAAAAAAAGAATTTTGTTTAGCTCATAGTTTTGAAGTCTCAAGTGAAGTCTCAAGCTTGGTGAAGTCTTCATGGTAGATGATATAGTACAATAAAGACAATGTGTGAAGGAGAGAAGTTTCAAATGATAAGATAGGACCACAGAGAACAAGGAGAATCCAATCTTCCTGTTTTGTAAAAAAATTTGCAATCCCAGCACTCAAGAGACTGAGGCAGGCATATCATTGCAAGTTCAAGACCATCCTAGGTTACAAAGTGAGCTCAAGGCCAGCCTGAAATGCATAGAGAGACCCTGTCTCAATGAAATTTGCTCTTATAAAACACTTAAGGTCTTATAAAAAGTGTGACCCTTCTTATTCCATTTAAGGGCAGACACTAGAAGTGACCTACCTACTTCCTACTAGACCTCACTTCTTGAAGGTTCTAACTACTTTTACATTATCATCCTTGGGTCCAAGTTTCCAGCACACAAACCATAAGAAGACACACTCAAGCCAATATACAACTGTAATTTTATTTGAGTAGAAAGATTGAAAATTTTTTTCTCTAAGATCTAGAACAAAGTAACAGTACTACCTCTTGCCACTTCCATTCTACAAGACACTAGTGGTCCTAGCAACCCCAGTTTGAGAATAGAAAGAAATAGAAGTTTTCCAAATTGGAAAAGAAGAAGTTAGATCATCCTTCTTTGCAGATGATATAAATTTGCATAGAGAAAATGCTAAAAATGCCACTGCAAAATTGGTAAAACTAATAAATTCAGTTAAGTTCCAGTGTAGAATATCAACATACAAACATCAGTGGTATTTCTATGTGTTAACAAAGAAAAAATCTTGAAAAACTTCAAGAAACTAATCTTGTTCACCATAACTACAAAAATATACTTAAGAATAGGCTTCACCATAAGGATTAAAATCTGCACACTTAAAACTATAGAACGTCAAAGAAATAATTAAAGAGGACAAAAACAGTTAAGAGTTTTATTTTTTAATTTTATTTTACTTGGTTTTGGTACTTGGAAATAAAACTCAGAATCTTGTATTTGCCAGGTGATGCTGCACCACTAGGCTATATTGCTCAGCCCAAAGAAGACAGAAATAAGTAAAAAGACATTATTTACTTATGGGTTGAAAGAATTGATATTTTCTGGGTTAATTATACCTGAAGTGATCTGTAGATTCAGAGTAGTTCTTACCATAAAAATAGAAAAGGTATCCAGACATTCATATGGAACCATAAAAAACCCTAGATCATCATCTTTGAGCTCAACTAAACAAACCTGGATGCATATACTAGTTAAACTCAACATGTACTACAAAACTATGAGTTAAAAAATTCTACTGGCCTAAAAATGTTAACACAGACCAATGGAACAGAATAGAGATGTCAGATACCAATTCATATATTTATAGCCCACTGCTTTTCAATGAAGTTGCCAAAAGCACAAAGTTGGGATAATTCAGTATCTTCAACAAATAATATTAAGAAAAACTGGTATCCACATGCATAAAAATAAAATTATAACTGTAGTTCATGCTATATACAAAAATCAAATCAATATGTTTGAAGATATACATGAAAAACAAACTATAACATTAGTAGAGGAAAATATAAGGAAAATGTTATGAAATTGCTTTAAACATTTTATATGAACTCATAACACGGTCACCTATAAAAAAGATAAATAAATGTGATTAAATCAAAGTAAAATAGTTAATCACGGCAAAGAAAACAATTAACAAAATTAAAAGGCAACTTACATAATGGGAAACATCCAACTTTAGATCCAAAATATATAAGGAACAGAAACAACTCAATAATGGGGAAAATATCAAAGAAAAAACATTAAAGTAATAAAAAGACCTCAACACATATTTCTGAAAGACTGACATACATGCAAATGTCCAAAAGATATGTGGAAGAAGTTTAGCATCACTAATCATTGAGAAAATGTAAATTGGAACCACAATACTATATTACCAACCACTTTTTAGAATAGCCATTGCCAAAAGGATTAAAAATAAAAAATATCACTGATGTAAAGAAAACATTTGTATACTCTTGATGTGACTGTGAATGTGTAAAGTCATTATGGGAGATGCCTAAAAAGGTTAAAAATCTAGTGTGTGTGTGTGTGTGTGTGTGTGTATGTGTGTGTGTTTGTGTGCTGTGTGTTGTGTGGTGTGTACTGTGTTTGTACTGATATAAGCACATATCAGCACCTCAAAGGAAGCCCACTTGTATATATGAACAAAGTAAGTGTCCATCATTGAATGACTGGATGAAGAAAATATGATATATAAGCAATAATACTCAGTAATATAAAAGAAAGGGAATCTGTTCATTTTCTAAAATATGTATGAACTGAAAAATAGCACAGAGAGTGCAGTAAACTAGACATCAAAAGCTGATGTCACTTATAAGTGCAGTGTAAAATGACTGATCACACAGTAGTAGAAAACTAAATGGTGGGTACCAAATGCTGGGGTATTGAAGAACACAAAATTTCCTTAAAAGAAATAAGGTCAGAAGCTTTGCTCTTATGCAACATAGTGAGTATAATTAATACAATATATTTTATTCTTGCATTGCTAACAGAACAGATATTCACTATTTTTACCATGACAGTTATAGCTGCATGAGCCAATACAAATGGCAACTATTTATTGTCAAACTTTTAATATATTTAAATTTTTCCCTGTAAGTTCCATGTCATGAGTATCAAAATGACCTTTCTTTTGAGACCTGTGGAAAGATATGTGGGAGAAATAATAAGTAATGTATGAACTATGAGATTTGAATAGGATCCATAGTGCCTATTATTTATTGTACAATAATGTCTAGTAATTTTAAAGGGGAAAACAATGCACTAATTCACACCTAGATCAAAATGAGCATGTAAGACTGGTAGACAGAAAGGCAGTGTCCTTTTATTTATTTTACAGACTCATGTGAGTGTATTAAATTCATGTGTGACTCCTTAACAGATAATTATTTTTAGAGGTAATTAAGGAGTCATATGACTATGATCAAAACTGCCTTTCAATTTTATCTTACTATCAAATGACAAATACTAATGTATTATTATCCAGGGGATAAAAAATGATCTTTCTAATATACTTCTATTTGGTAAGTGTTTATGATATGATAAGCCTTTCATATAACTTACATGGATATCTGTAGATATTATCATATTTTTATTATAACTACCCACATATGTAAACATACATTCTTCAAAAACAATACTGTGAAATACTTCAGAAAATTTTTCTTATGTCTTACAGTTCCATATTAGTGTGAGGAAAGTCCTGAAAAGTGAGGACCTTCTTGAAAATATCTTCCTACAGCACTGATTTTATATTAAAGAAAAAATATTCCAAAATACAAAAGACCTTGATCTCCAAATTGGAGCATACAAACTTAAAGCTATTCTTCATCAAAGAGCTGCATGGTCAATCTTGTGTTTGCCCAGTAATTATTAAATTTTCTTCTCCTTTGCTAACAGGATGAAAGATGAATTGGTGTATAGTCCCATGATATGCACAACAATGGGTATAATTAATTGTGGTCACATACAGCTGTGATTATGCAAGAGTAAGTCTGAGCACATGTTGACTTATGTGTATGGATATAAAACATATTGAATGTTGTCAACATTTACATGGGTGTGTAGATTTCTATTTAAAAATAGCATGGAAAGGTGTGTGTGTGTTTGTGTGTGTATGTGTGTGTGTGTGTTTTAAATATTAACCTACTTGAAAAAGCTTCTACTGTATTGCCAAAAAATACCTGAAAATATGTCTAAGGTGAACATCTATGATAAAGATTTGCATGGTTAAAAAAAAAGCTATTCTCTCCCAGTACTGCATTTTTAAATAGTTTTCAGATTTTATACCCTTTCAGGATCAATGTAATAACCAGTTGGTTTGGAAAACAAACAGGATGAGAAAATATTATTAAAAATAGTGTATTCATCAGCTCTCAAATGTCCTCACCTAAAAGTTGGGGAATTTTTTCCCCATAGATTCCCCTTACACTGCAGTTGAGAACCATAAACCACTTTATTCCTATGAAATAACCCATGAGGGACTCAATAGTATCAATATCCAGAATTAATTTCATTTCATTTTACCAAGATGAAAAGTAGTTTGGGATCATCAGAGTCAGAGGTTAGGAAACACTTATTAGAGGAGAAAATCTTCCCTGCCAAACATTTTCAGGTTTTCATATGTTATCCACCTTGACTCAGTGGCCATCAAACTCACCCTCACTTCAACAGGCTGTATCTCTCTCAGGTCATTCTCCACTGTAGTGTGGGAGCAACCTTACACAAAAGCAAATTGTCCACTTCTGTGGTAATTTTCAATCACCCTGAAAGAGAAAATGCAGCTCATTGCCTCAACATAAAAGATCATGGAACCAATTTAGAGCTTTCTATTTTAAAAATGGCTTTGAAAGTAGAAGCACATCTAAAGGACACCAACAGAGCTTGTAAAAGATCAGGAAGCACTGACAGAATAAATATCATAAAGTACTTAGACCTCATAAACAGGATAATGGAAGTTACACTGAAAGGGGCCAATGCAGTGAGGAGAAATGCAGGAGGAGCAGGTCACTAAGACATGCAGAGGGCTAAGCTATCTCTGCCCTGCATAGAGCAAATAAACCTCATTTTCTTCCCTCTCTCTCCCTTTGCAAGGAGACACTGATAGAAGAGTTTGCCATTTGATTTTCATCTCTTCATCCCACAAGGCAAGAGAAACTTAAGTGCTTGTTATTTACTATAAGGTAAATTATTAGGAAGCCCATCTGTGACTCAGAAGACTGGGCATGCAGAATGGAATTAATAAAGATAATTGTTGAAATATTCAACCTGTGTTAATACTGAAGAGATAGATCATTATTAATCATGAGGACATAAAAAAGATTACTAATTTCATAAATGCATTGGTCTAGCTAAGGTTCAGATCTGAGTGAAAGCATGAAATATTCATTTTCTGTGTAAGAAAGTGAATGGGGTTATTTTTCTTAAGTGAAAGACGGTAATACAAACTGGATTTTCAAAGGATTAAAAATAATAATGTTGTAACTCTAGGGCATCATCCTATTTTTGATGCAGGTCGTGGGTGTTTTAACTTTTGTAATACACACCACTCCCCTTGGATTTTCTGATTCTGATTAGATGAATACCTCTATGGAGTAACTTTGGTAGGAAAATAGCTTAGTGAAAACATATGAATGTAAAATACCAGAGGATTTGGTTTCTGCCCAGCATTCAGCAAATTATTCTCCAAACTCTTCTCATGTCAAGATATCTATTAGCTTTCTGGTTTTAATTTTGTTTCTTCCTTTAATATTAAAATAAGACTATTAATTTCATGAGATCCATTAATCCAATAGCATGAGGCTCCCTTTGGACATCACACCATTTCATTCTTGTCTTTAGACACTGGGCACATCTCCTAGGCACAGACCACAGTTAGCCCTAAACTTTCCAGTAAGATAGAAGCAGAAGACAGAGATACCAGAGGTGAGTGTAACACTCTGTAATGTTTACTTTTGAGACAGGAAGTTTTCAAATTGCCTCTGCTTTGTTCTCTGCACATATGCATTTGTTCCAGAGAAGTCTAGGGCTCTGGATATGTCTTTAATATATTGTACTTGAAAGAAAACTGGGACTGTGGGGACTTTTCATTTTGTCGTGTTTTGTTTTTCTGTTTTGTGAAAAATGGATACCTCCTTAAAATTGAAAAAGGAGCTTTGCCCACAGAGAACATTGCTGGGACTGGCAGCTGAGAGCTGGGGCTGCTCAGGAGAGCTAGACGCCCTCTTTACCCACAGGGAACATTGCTGGGACCATCAGCTGAGAGCCAGGGCTGTTTGTGACTGGGAACATTGCAGGGACTGGCAGCGGAGAGCCACGGCTGCTCAGGAGAGCTAGGCCCACCCTTTGCCAGCAGGGAACATTGCAGGGACCAGTGGCTGAGGGCTTTAGGTGCTTGGGTCTGCCACTGCTGGGCCCACCACTCCTGCAGGAATATCTAGTAAGTCTGCCACAGGCCTGAGCTGACTGAGACCACATCTGCTGGACCCACCTTCCACCGGGAACATTGGACTGCAGTGGACTACCATGCTGGCTCGATGAGAGGCTCAGAAACCCCTCACCCAAACATAAGATCTCATCAGGGTTCAGTCAGTGTGGTTTGCCCCATCAAATAGAGGTCTGCAGTGGGTAAATAGGGGAGGAAGTGAAACTCTCTCCAAGTGTAAGGCCTTGGCTAACCTGGCAAGAGAGTCAGTAACCCTCTCCCCCCACACACAGAACATCAGACAAGTTGAGGAGCGTGCCAATATTGCCCTGCCAAATTTAGAGGAAATTAAAAGAACTTATGAGATGCCCAGTGACACAGTAGGGCCTCAGCTGACACAAAAATAATAGCCAGGGAGACCTGGTGATCTGCAACACCCTGAAGATATAACAACAGCAAGAACTAAGAGTTGCCCTACATTAATAGTTCTGTGCTAGTTAGCCCAAAAGAATATAGGACTCACCCAACAGCCACAGTAGGAGGAATTCAGCAGACTAGGTCTCCTCTTAATGGTGGTACCCAGAAATTTGACAAACATCAACCACACAGTAGAACCTTGAAACACACACTACAGAAACTTGTGACTGTTGGAATAGAAAGAACAGAAATTTACCCAAAAGGTGAAAAATGACTAAATGAAAAGGCAAAATGCAATCCCAAACATCTAGTCCATCAAGGGAAAGTGCAGCCAATAATGAAATAGAGGACCTTCAAACTCATACACCAGAAATCTCTGTAAAGATAGCAAACAAAAAAGAAAGAAATCCATGAGGTTATAGAGGAACTCAAATTAGAAATAATGACTTATTTAAAGACAAAAGTAACAACCTTAGTAAATGAGCTGGTCAACATAGCTACAGATGAAATAGATGAGAAACTACAAGAGCATGGGAAACTGATTGAAACTTTGAATGAACAATGCAGAAAATAAGCAGAATCTATGAAACAAATTTAAAGAGACATGCAAGAAACAAAAAATTGTATTGAAAGCCTGGAAAACTTTAGAATTTTGGACCTTGAGGACAGGATTGCAGATAGCAATCTTGAAAGGGTAGAACTGATAAAAACAACAAAGCAGTATGAAATGACAATCCAACAGCTACAAGATGATGCCAGGAGAGACAATGTTAGAGTCATAGGCATTAGTGAGGAGGCAGGAGACAATGCAAAGGATATAGCTAAGCTGTTCACAGAAATAATGGCAAAAAACTTCTGAAACATGGGGTAAAATCTGATATAGAAATGTCAGACATATAGAATGCCACACAGTCGTAACCAACATAAACCTACACCAAGACATATAATAACTAAGATCATAGACATACAGCATAAAAACAGAATACAAAAAGCCATTAGAGAAAAGACAAAACTTACCTATCATGGAAAGCCGATTAGAATCACAGTAGACTTCTCAGCACAAACTTTCAAGTTAAGAAGAGCTTGGAGTGAAGTATTTCAAGCCCTAAAAGAAGACAACTTTCAACCCAGACTGATGTAGCCAGCAAAACTGTCTTTCAAATTTAATGGAGAAACAAGACACTTCTATGACAAATAACAACTATAGAAATTCATATCAACCAAACTAACCTTAGAAAGAGGGCTGAAGGACATCATAGGTAGAGAAAATGACCACAATCTCCTGAACAATAACAGAAAGAAATCATCAGGCTGGACAAGAAAGTAAACAAGGAAGAAAATCAGGAAACTAACAACAGTAACACAACATGGCAAAGTCAAGCCAGTATATATCAGTGATATCCATAAATGTAAATGGCCTCAATTCACAGATCAAAAGAAACAGGTTGACAGAATGGATCAAGAAACAGGATCCCACAATATATGCTGTATACAAGAAACACATCTGACTCAAAAAGAAACTCATAGATTAAAAGTCAAAGGATGGTAAACAGTATTCCATGCAACAGGAACCCAGAAAAAAGCAGGGGTAACTCTTCTATTTGCAGATAATGTGAACTTCAAACCTAAAATGATTAAAAGAGACAAGAGTAGTACTACATACTAGGAAGTGGAAAAATTCAAGAGGAAGAACTAATAATTTTAAATAAATATGCAGCAAACACAGGAGCACCCAACTATATAAGACATATACTATTGGACATGAAACAAAATACACAAGAACACAATTATTACAGGGGACCCTAACAGCCCACTGTCACAAAGAGATAGATCTACTAAACAAAAAATCAGCAAAGAAATAATAGAACTGAATCATACCTGCAAGCAATTGGACTTAGGAGATGTTTACAGAGTGTTCCACCCAACCACATCAGAATACACATTCTTCTCAGCTGCCCACGGGACATTCTCTAAAATAGACCATATATTATCCCATAAAACATTCTTAAGTAAATGCAAAGTTATTGAAATTATCCCATGCATACTATCTGACCACAGCACACTGAAACTGGAAATTAATGGCAAAAGAAATTGCAAAACTGGCATAAATATATGGAATTAAAATAACAACTTTTGAACAACCAGTGGGCTGCAGATGAAACTAAAGAAAAAATAAAACAATACCTACAATTCAATGAAAATACAGAAACAACCTATTGTAATCTGTGGGATGCAATGAAAGCAGTCTTAAGAGGGAAATGTATAGCAATAAATTGTCATATCAATAAAACAGAATGAACACAAATAAACAATCTAATGCTTCATCTCAAGCTTCTAGAAAAAGAAGAGCAAGTTAAATCTAAAGCTCATAGAAGAGATGAAATTGTAAAGATTAGAGCAGAAATCAATGCAATTGAAACTAAAAAAAATTCAAGACTTAATGAATCAAAAAGCTGTTTTTTTGAGATAATAAACAAAATTGACAAACCTCTAGCTAACCTTATAGAGAAAAGGAAAGAAAAAAACCCAAATTCATGGAATAAGGATTGAAAAGGGGAAATTACTACAGATTCCACGGAAATTCAAAAGATCATGAACAACTACTTTGAAAACCTCTACTCACATAGAGAGGAAAACAGAGAAAATGGACAGATTTCTAGAAACATATGAATGACCAAAGGTCAACCAAGAAGATACAGCTATTTTGAATAATATGATATCAGCCACTTAAATTTAAATTGTAATAAAAAAATATCAACAAAGAAATGCTCAGTTCCTGATGGATTCACAGCTGAATTCTATAAGAAATTTAGAGAGCATTTGATTCCAATACTCCTTAAACTCTTCAATGAATTTGAAAAGAAATCAATCCTTCCTAATTCATTGCTGGAGGCAAGTATTACTCTGATACCAAAACCCCAGAGAGACACAACCAAAAATGAGAACTATAGGCCAATCTCACTGATGAACATAGATGGAAAGATTCTCAATAAAATACAAGCAAATAGAATGCAGCAAATCATCAAGAATATTATACATCATGACCAAGGGTGGTTCATTCCAGGAATGCAGGGATGGTTTAACATACGCAAATCAATAAATGTCATACACCACATCAACAGAGCCAAAAACAAAAACCACATGTCATCTCAATAGATGCAGAAAAAGCTTTTGATAAGTTCCA
The DNA here is from genome assembly GCA_004027295.1 of Dolichotis patagonum. Classification (NCBI taxonomy): domain Eukaryota; kingdom Metazoa; phylum Chordata; class Mammalia; order Rodentia; family Caviidae; genus Dolichotis; species Dolichotis patagonum. The sequence goes on from PVJX010009539.1 coordinate 53,362, forward strand.
ACACATGTTCATGATAAAAACCCTTCAGAAACTCAGAATAAAAAGTGTCTACCTCAACCTTATAAAGGCCATCTATGACAAACCAACAGCCAATATTATACTCAATGGAAAAAAACTGAAATGTTTAAGTTTCAGGAACAAGACATGGATGTCCACTATCACAACTCCTATTCAATGTAGTTCTGGAAACACTATCCAGGGCAATCTGACAAGAGAAAGAAATAAAAGAAATAAAGATAGGAAAGGAAGAATTTAAATTATCCCTATTTGCAGATCACAATACTCTATATAGACGACCCAAAAAACTCCATTGAAAGACTACTACAGGTAGTAAACAAATTCAGCAGTGTAGCTGGATAGAAATTCAGTGCTCAAAAATCAACAGCATTCCTGTACACAAACAAGAAACTCACAAAGAGAGAAATTATGGAAATATCGCCCTTCACAATAACATCTAAAAAACTGAAATACTTAGGAATCAACCTAACTAAAAATGTAAAAGACCTATATACTGAAAATTATACTACATTTAAAAAGGAGATTGAAGAGGATATTAGAAAATGGAAAGATGTCCCATGCTCTTGGCTAGGAAGAACCAACATCGTGAGAATGGTCTTACTCCCCAAACTGTTATACAGATTTAACACAATCCCAATCAAAATACCATTGACATACCTCACAGATCTAGAGAAAATACTCCTAAAATTCATTTGGAAACAGAAGAAACCTAGAATAGCAAAGGCAATTCTGGGCAATAAAGGCAGGGCATCTCAATTCCTTACTTGAAACTGTACTACAAAGCCACAGTGATAAAATCAGCATGGTACTGGCAAAGAAATAGACCTGAGGATCAATGGAACAGATTAGAAGATGCAAGTATAAGTACAAAGATACTCAGCCACCTGATATTTGACAAAGGGGCTAAATATGTTCACTGGAGGAAGGATAGCCTCTTCAGTAAATGGTGTTGGAAAAATTGGCTCTCCACATGCTGAAGACTGAAACTAGATCCATGCCTATCACCATGCACAAAACTAAAGTCTAAATGGATCAAAGACCTAAACATTAAAACACAAACACTAAATGTACTAGAATTTAAGGTCGGTATAAATCTTGGAGACATAGGGGTAAGCAGAGAATTCATGAACAAAACACAAACTGCATGGGAAACACTTCAGAGAATCAACAACTGGGATCTCATAATATTGAACAGTTTCTGCACTTCGAAAGAAATCACCAACAGAGTGAAAAGAAACCCACAAAATGGGAAAGAATTTTAACCAGCAAACCCTCAGACAAAGGACTTCTATCAAGAACATATAAAGAATTGAAAAACATCAACCTCCCCAAATCCAAAGACCCTCTCCAAAAATGGGCAGCTGAGATGAACACACAGTTCTCAGATGAAGATATACAAATGGCAAACAAATACATGAAGAAATGTTCAGCATCACTGGTCATTCAAGAAATGCAAATTAAAACAACATTGAGATATCATCTCACACTGGAACGAATAGCTGCCATCAAGAAATCAACTGATAACAAATGTTGGCGAAGCTGTGGTGAAAAAGGAATACTGCTCCACTGTTGGTGGGAGTGCAGACTGGTGCAACCACTATGGAAATCAGTATGGAGAATTCTCAGAAGATAAGGAGTGGAAGCTTCATTCAACCCAGCTCTTCCCCTCCTGGGTATTTTCCCAGAAAAACTGAAAAGTTCATATCACAGCAATATATGTGCACCCACGTTCATAGGAGTTCAATTTGTAATAGCTAAATCTTGGAAACATCCAAGATGTCCATCAACTGCAGAGTGGGTTAAAAAGATGTGTTATTTTTATACAATGGAATATTACTCAGCTATAAAAAAGGATGATCTTGAGGCCTTCATAGGGAAATGCAGACAACTTGAGACTGTCATCATTAGTGAAATAAATAAGAATCATGTTTATAAATATCACATTGTTTCTCCGGTGTAAAAATTAATAGGATCTTTAGGAGTAATAAAACCCAAAATGTGTAATTGCTACTGTAAAAAAGAGAGGAAAAGAAAGTGCTCTAAAGGATATAACTGTATATATTTTTAAGTGGGGACAATACATGACCATATTACTGTTTTTGTTAGATTGTTGAGCAGAACTGTTAACAGTATCACTGTTTGAATGTCTACTTTGTATGCCTTAATTTTGTAACTTGAACAACTATTTCAAATGATGAGAGTATGTAATATATCAAGTGACGATTTCTTAGTGTTTTTGTTGTTGTTGTTGTTTTGGTTTTTTGTTTGGTTGGTTTTGTTCATTTGTTTATTTCCCTTTGGAATTCTGTATTGTTGCTACCATTTTTCTGTTTTGTCTGGTTGGGTTTTTTTCTCTTTAAATAAAATTTTTAAAAAATTGAAAAAGGTTTCAGAAACCACAGGTCCCATTTTTTATACTTGAGAAAATCATATTGTTCATAAGAAGAAGTATTTGATTGCATTTTAACCTCTGGATTTCTTCACAGTAATAAGTTATAAAATTGTATAATAAGTAGATAGGAACTAATATAACTAATGAATGACTGGATTTTTTTCAACTATTTGAACAAAACAGGACTGTGGTACTCAGTTCCTGTGGATTTCAAAGGATGAGGTAGAACACGGTTCCACAATCACTTCTTGGTGCCAAAGATCTGATGAGGTAGAAAAAAGAAGAGTCAATACTGAGTCTAAATTATTCCTGAACAGAATTGAAGTCATGTGAAACTAACACTCCAAATTTCATTAGTGTGAAGAAAATATAATAGGTCAAACATTTAAATCTCATGTACATAGATGTAAATGGATTTGGCATACTGCATGTCACTCTGTACATTTCTGTGACATAGTTTTTGGAAACTCTCTAAGCTATTTTGAACAGAACAAGAAACATAATGGGACCCAGTGTTGGTTTTTCTATTTTCTGAATTTGAAGACTTATAATGCTTTTATTATTTTGTTTTCATTGCTTTTATACTGTTTTGTTTTGTTTGAACATATGTGTGTAAAGAAATGGACAACTATTCAGGGGAGAACAGGTGTTGTTGTCAGGGGTTCTACACAGAACAAATAGAATCAGGACATGGAGTTTATAATAATATTTTTATGATTATCACCCAGAGTTAATACATGGAAATGCAAGAAATCTATCCACAACACCAAAGACATAGAATATTTGTCAAGGGCCTAAATCCCACAGCAATGTCCCACACGAGCCCAGATAAAGACCCAGAGCTCATGACAATGCTTCCCACAAGTCCAACTGGAAGTCTAAAGCCCACAAGAAGAACTCACACCAGTCTCTTTTATGGATCCATGCTGGGAAGGCCCAAAGGTCAGCGGTGGAAGCCAGGAAGTCTGTGCCAGCAGGGTGAAGGAGCTGTGCTGATAGGCTGAGGGTTCTATGCTGGAGCCAAGAAGTCACACTCACAAGAAACACCAGGGCTGTCCTGAACAGCACCACAACCATCCTTAGCAACAGGGAGGCCCCGCGCTCCTCTGATGACAAGAACATTTGAGTACATTCCAGGAAGCCAGTGTGACAAGTTCATCCTGGAGACCAAGTGGCACACGTTTTCCCCTCTGGATCCAGGAAGCAATGCTTGATGTGAGGACTAGAGCTTCTCCAGGAGAATCTAATGGCTTGAATAGCAACGCATATGAGACCTCACAATGCTTCAATGCACTAATGCCTCAATGCCATCAATGCTCTCTACTTCTCCTTCTCCACATTTCCATTTATGTTGGCAACTTTCCTCAGGTGAAATATCTCCACTCAGTGCCACACTGATGTAATCCAGCTGGTATTAAATTGACCACCAGTTCTTAATCCAAAACAACAGGAGACACTGTTGATTTACTGTTGTTTTGAAATCTTGTGTTGCTTGTGGTTTTTGTTGTGATCTGCTTTCTTCTGTCTTGTTTTGTTTTAATCTCTTTAAAATGTGAAAAAAAGAGATTATAGATCCTTCCCTCTAAGAGAAGAAACTATTTCATTATCAACTTGCAACATCCTAGTTTGAAAGAAGATTATAAAATGGAGACTTCATGTTTTGTGCTCCTTTGTGTTAAACAAAGCTTTAGTGAGACTTCCACAAAATACATAATCAAATGAAAGCTACTGCAAGTGCTGAATGTGGAGTCATATGGTATAATTGGCAACCTGATGTCTTTGTTATTTCACCTCTTTTATTTCCTATTTTCAAATGTATAAGAAAAATGTTTGTAATTCCTGGCTAAAAGAATTAAAGAAGTTTACCACCACTGTATTATCAATTCCATATTGAATAAAAATGAATATCTTATGACATCCACTAAATACCAGGCACTAGAATCCCTATTTCAATTTTCTTGAAGCTCATAAGAGGAAAATGTAGAAGGTGGTATTTGTCACTGTATCTGTAGTGCTAATAGGCTGATTCTTCGGTGTTAGTTCAGTGAGGAGTATTAGTAGCAGGCTAAAGAGTTTCTCTATAGAAATTATTTTCTCCAGAAGTATCATAATAAAAGATTATTTTTACATTATGTAATCATAAACCCCATTGATTGTGAGGAAAGTATTTTTGAGGGGGTATACTGAAAGCAGGATACAGAGACACAGGAGGAAAATGTTGAATTGTGTGATGTGTCTAGAATTCTAAATGAAATCTATTACCATTCATAATACAGCCTGGAAAGAAAGAAATAAGTATGAACAAGACATGAATAGCAATTTTTATTACTGGATCTGTCCAGGCTATGGTCTACTTAGGAATTGACTCAAAACACCACCTGAAGTTGTACTGACAAACTGTCATGCCCCCAATTTCACATCTTTTATACAGAACACTCCAAAGGATTTTTTCACTCTAAAAATTTCACTACATTAGATTTCTACCTTTGGCTTCCATTCACTGCCTTGAGACATACACTTAGCCATGAGGTGATCTCACTAATGACATATTTGCACTTCATATTGATGCTCAAAGTCTTAGAAAAACAAATAATTATTGGGAGAAATTTCAGCCAATGACAGTGGAAATCTGGCAGTGATAGGGTTTACAATTCTCCAAAAGTGAATTACGCAGATTGGTCAGTTGTCTACTTAGCTTTTGACTGATTGATTGAGGGAATAATGGTAGAAAATGCAGGACATGAAATATAACCTAAGAAACTTTATGTACACAGAACCAAATGGTTAACTGTGGCCATGTGTTGTACAGTTATCTCAAGAATGAACTCATCTTGCACAAATAACTGCATGCACATTGTGCCCATGGCCCCTCCTCTCCCCTTGACAATACCATTCTATTTCCTGCTTCTGTGAATTCAACATTCATGAGGGGATTGATAAAATTGTAATGAGATCTACAGATTAAATAAATCAATTATTGTAATGAATCATCACAAATGTCCTATTATTAATAGCTGAATTTCCTATTATTAATAGTATGAGAAAATTCTTTCTTGTAAAACTGTACAATATACAATTAGTGAATAAAATATCAACTTTAGGAAGATAATGTTTATATGATACTTTTTATAACTATTAGATTGTCAAAATAACTTAAAATGACATTAATAAAATTTCATTTTTATTTTCTAAAATTTGTAGTTTGAGTTTTAATGTTAGTATACAATGCTGTCTTTTAATTGTATATTTTTGAAGTATATATATTGAAGTTTACTTTTTTATTTATTCTATTTAATTTACATTGTGTTGCAAATATATTCAAATTTAACTTTGATCTATTTTTAAATAATAATGAGCTCAAAACTGAATCTTGATGAAAAAGTAGAGGGCCAAAAGTGTTTTTCAAACAGAAAAAAATAGAGTTTAAAATAGAAAAAATTATCTTATCCAAGAAATCATTGCCCTAAATTATCACATGAAATTTTCCCTACATAATATCTCATTATCTTCTAATATCATTATAGTTTCAGGTCTTACATTAAAATTTTTTATGAAGCCGGGGATTTAGCTCAGTGGCTTAAGTGCCTGCCTTAAGCGCGAGGTCATGAGTTCAATTCCTGGTACCAAAAAAAAAAAAAATATGTGTTTTGGATATTTTTTTGCATATAGTAGGTATAAAAAGCAGTTTCCTATTTCTGTGTGTGAATACTTAATTACAACATATTTCTTAGAACTTTCATTTCCGTTATGTGATTTTGTCCTTTTATTAAAAAAGTCTCTTTTCTGAAAATGCTTAGATTTTTTAGTAGGGGCTTTATCTTGCTCCATTGTTCTGTTTTTATGATTGTGCCCATGCCTCAATTAAACTTTTTGGTATACTTCAAAATCGAGGAAATTGATGCCTTCAGCTTTTTTTCTCTTTTCATATATTTTAGCTAAAGGAGATCTTTCTATTCCTATAATAATTTTAGAGTCAATTTGTCTGTTGAAAATGAAATTGCAGTTTTGATAGGAATTATATTGAATCTGTAGATTTCTTTGAATAGTACAGATATTTTAATGACATGAGTTTGGAAGAATGTTAACAACTCTTCTCTACATAAGAACATGTGATATCTTTTAATTTATTTGTATCTTCTATTTTTTTATTGAATAGTTCATAATTTTTGGTGCATAAGTCTTTCCCCTTCTGGGTTAAATTAGGTTTTTATATTGCTATGTCATGGTTTATGTCAGTGACCCCCAAGCTTCATGAATTTTGGACTCCACCAAATTGAGCATATGTGATTGGATGGTTGTCTAGCACTCTGATTGGTGGTGTGAGTGCTATACCCACCAAGAGGTAGAGGGAAGAATGTGTGCCTCTTTGTTCTGTCAATTCATGCTTGCTCTTTGCAGCCAGCCATGAATGGCTGGTCTGCCATGCCATGCTGCCTTGGAGCCAGCTGAGTATGGACTGAAACCTCCAAGAAATTTAAGAAGTAAACCTTTTCTTCCCTAACTTTGGGAATCAGGTATTTTGTTTTAGCAATGAGTAAAAAGTAATTAAGACACTGTATGTGGTATTATTTTTTTTCCAGATGATTTTCTGGTAGTGTATTGGAAATCTCCATGCTTTTGTGTGCTAATATACCACATATTTACTGAATTTATTCTTACAGGTTTTTGATGGAGCCTTTTTAAATTATATAAGCATATTTCATTTTAAAAACACAGAGTCTAATTTGTTTTCTAATATTGATGCCATATTAGTCAGGGTTTTACTAGAGAAAACAGAAAAACACGAGATATAAGACGTATAAGAAATGAGAAGGCTGGCTTACAGTGATCAGCCACAGAGTCAGATGAGGAAGTGTGCAGAGGGTGTCTACACACTGGAGGCCTAAGGATTCAACCCAAGATCTGGAGTTCACCGTAGTGTCTTGTGCAAGTCCACACCAGCAGGCTGGTGGGTGTGCAACAGAAGGCCAAAGGCCCTACAATGAAAGGCTGAAGA
>PVJX010009540.1:0-60653 GCA_004027295.1 Dolichotis patagonum
CCCCAGTACCGCAAAAAAAAAAAAAAAAAAAAAAATCAGCACGGCACTGGCAAAGAAACAGACCTGAGGATCAACGGAACAGATTAGAAGATGCAAGTATAAGTACAAAGACACTCAGCCACCTGATATTTGACAAAGGGGTGAAACATGTTCACTGGAAGAAGGATAGTCTCTTTCATAAATGCTGTTAGAAAAATTGGCTCTCCACATACAGAAGACTGAAACTAGATCCATGCCTATCACCATGCACAAAACTAAAGTCTAAATGGATCAAAGACCTAAATACTAAAACAGAAACACTAAATCTACTGGAAGAAAAGGTCGGTAGAAGTCTTGGAAACATAGGGATAGGCAGAGAATTCATGAACAAAATGTAAACTGCACAGGAAACACTTTAGAGAATCAACAACTGGGATCTCATATTATTGAAAAGTTTCTGCACTCCAAAAGAAATCACCATCAGCGTGAAAAGAAAACCCAGAGAATGGGAAAGAATTTTAGCCAGCAACCTCTCAGACAAAGGACGTATATAAAGAACATATAAAGAATTAAAAAACATCAAGCCCCCCAAATTCAAAGACGCTCTCCAAAAATGGGCATCTGAGATGAACACACAGTTCTCAGGTGAAGATATACAAATGGCAAATAAATACATGAAGAAATGTTCACCATCACTGGTCATTCGAGAAATGCAAATTAAAACAACACTGAGATTTCATCTCACTCCAGAAAGAATAGCTCCCATCAAGAAATCAACTGATAACAAATGTTGGCGAGGCTGCGGGGGAAAAAAGGAACACTGCTCCACTGTTGGTGACAGTGTAGACTGGTGCAACCACTATGGAAATCAGTATGGAGAATTCTCAGAAGACTAGGACTGGAAGCTCCATCCAACCCAGCTATTCCCCTCCTGGGTATATTCCCAGAAAAACTGAAAAGGTCATATCACAGTGATATATGTGTACCCATGTTTATAGAAGCATAATTTGTAATAGCTAAATCTTGGAAACAACCAAAATGCCCATCAACCGCAGAGTGAATGAAAAAAATATGGCATTTTTGATACAATGGACTATTACTCAGCTATGAAGAAGGATGATCTTGAGGCCTTCATAGGGAAATGGAGACAACTTGAGACTATCCTCATTAGTGAAATAAATAAGAATCCTATTTATAAATATCACATTGTGTCTCTAGTGTAAAAATTAGTAAGAACTGTAGGAGTAATGAAACCCAAAATGCATAATTGCTACTGTAAAAAAGAGTGGAAAAGAAAGTGCTCTAAAGGATATAACTGCATGTATAAGTGTGTAAGATAGATGACCATATTACTGTTTTTGTTAGATCACTGAGCAGAACTGTTAACAGTCTCACTGTTTGAATGTCTACTTTGTATGCTTTCATTTTGTAACTTGAACAACTATTTCCAAGATGACAGTATGTAACTTATCAAGTAGTGATTTCTTAGTGGGTTTTTTTTATTCTTTTCTTTTTTTCCTTTGGAATGCTGTATTGTTGCTACCCTTTTTTTCTGTTTTGTTTTGTTGGGGTTTTTTTCTGTCTTTAAATAAAATTTTTTAAAAAGGGAGACACAGAAGGAGAGGGGAGGGAGAGCAAGGAAAGGAAATTGAAAATAATTTAGCTCAGTGGCTAACTTGCTTGCCTTCCTGATAAGTATAAGGTTGTGAGTCCGATTCCTGGTACCAAAGGGAAAAAAATGTGTTATGTAAATGTACCAACTCTGCACAATGACCAAAGAAAAAAAGAATGATAGCTTGCCAAACATTTCATTCATTAAAACAATTATCACCAATGTTACTGGTAGATGCCAGATAAACCAATGCAGCTAAAATCATCTTGTCATCTATTGAACACAAAATGCACAAATATAATCTTTGAAACACAAGCAATGTCAAATTATTCTAACTCAGACTTCCTTTCTTGGTCTTCTGAGCTATACTAAAACTTTATACTCTCAGAAATTTCATTTTGCTTATAAATCACATACAAGGATACTATGTTTTAAAACTACAGTTGGATTACTAGGTTTTTTTTCCCTGAATTAATACCAAAGAGCTTATTATTATTCATAAGAAACAACCAATTCCAACTGTCTTAGCATTTACTTTTTCTTTAGTAATAATTCTATCATCAATTTTCAAAACACTGTACACAGTCATTTCTCTCATTTCTCTATTAAATTTGCTTCCAAAATCATCACCTAAACTCAGTGATTTCCCATTACTAGGAAAAAAAAGTGTCAAAACCCTAACTTGCATGATTTCCAGTGACGGCAAACCTCTTAGAGTTTTCAATAATACAAACAGTCCACTGCAGCACGCATGCCATTCGTTCACCACTACTGAAGACTCTAATAACTACCTTCTCACTCACCTAACTATTTGCTTCCCTCTCTATCTGCTAACCACTGCTGCAGACTCGCCTTCCTGCCTCCCTCCTACAAAGATCTCTGTGATTACACTGGTACCACCCAAGTAATCCATCTTAAAATCTTTGATGTAATCACAACCACAAAGTTCATTTTGTCATGTATGGTAACATAGTACCAGGTACCAGGAACTAGGACATGGGAGGGTGTTCATAGTCAACCACAACATTCTTTTCCTTTTTTATTGTACTGACCTTTGCATTTATAGTACACAATCGGTGGTGAGTGAAATAGCTGTCACTTAGCACAAAGCAAAGCAGTGGCATCAAAATGTACTAGAAATCACTGTATTTTTCACCACTATGCATGTGCAAAAAACAAAAGTTGGTTTCTCTTCCAAATGATATTGGTAATAACAGGAAATAATATTCATTTTATTAAAACACAACTCTTCAAAGCCTACTATCATTTTAATATTCTGTGTGACAAAATGTAAAGAATACTTACAGCACTTCTGCTCATACTGGTGCATAATGGTCCTATCTTAAAGAAAGCACCTGTGTGTCAATCTTTGAGTTATGAGTTGAACTTTTATCACAGAACACCATTTTTATTTGAAAGAACACTATACTGTAGTTGGTTAGACCTAGGAATCTAGTGGACATTTTGTCAACATGAATCAAGTCAATTTGTCTCTTCAAATAAAACAGCTAATGTTGTGGCCAATAATAAAATTCAAGTTCTCAAGCAAAAATTAAATATGTTGGAAAACATATTCACCACTGTGAGCCAAGTATCTTTCAATAGTTGAAGACTTTTCTAATGGGATTGGTGATGATAGTAAAAAAAACAAAAAAAAGGTCACATCTTGATTTTGTGGAATGAAATGTGTGAACATCAGCAATATTTGCACAGTTTTTAGGTTTTGAGGAACCAACTCACTGATTTTAAAAGTGGTTTTTATCAGTTTACATTCGCACTAACAGTGTGGAAAGGCCCTGTTCCCCCCAGCATTTATTAATTTCTATATTCCTGTTAGCATTCTGACAGGTGAGATAGAATCTCAAGTGTTTTGATTTGCCATTTTCATAATCACAAAAGATATTAAAAAATTTTATGCACTTAATAGCCATCTGTACTACTACTGTGGAGAATTCTTTGTTCAGTTCATTTTCTCATTTAGTTATTGGGCTGTTTGTTTCATTTTGGTATTAAGTGTTGTAAGTTCTTAAAATATTCTGGATATTAATTCTCTGCTGAAAGAGAAGCTAGCAAAATTTTCTCCCATTCTGTAGACTGTCTCTTTATACTTTGTTTTCTTTGATGTGCAAAAGCTTTTTAATGTAATATAATCTCATTTGTTCATCCTAGCTATTATTTCCTGTGCTATTCCTATTCAGGAAGTCTTGGCATGGGCCAATGATTTCAATTGTTTCCCCTGTGTTTTCTTCTAGGAGTTTCAAAGTTTCAGATCTTACACCTACATCTTTGATCTATGCTGAATTCTTATACAAAATGAGAGATAAGGGTCTAGTTTCAATGCTCTGCATATGGATATCATTTTCCCAACACTATTTGTAAAGAATCTATTCTCCAATGTATCTTCTTGGCTTCTTTGTCAAGGATCAGATAGCTATCATCCTGTAAGTTTATTTCTGTGCCTTTACTCTATTCCATAGGTCTATGTATCTATTTTTGTGACAATACCACATTGTTTTTGTAACCAAAACCTTGTAATTTATTTTGAAATCTGGAATTTCGATACCTCCAGCACCATTCTTTTTGCTCAGGATTACTTCAACTATTCTATGTCTTTTCTGCTTCCACATGAATTTTAGGATTGTCTTTTTTAATTCTGTAAAGAATGTCATTGGTCCTTTGAGTACTACATTCAGTCTGCAGATCACTTAAATGCATATGGCCTTTTAAAATACATTAATTCTAGTGATCTATGAACATGGGAGCACTATCTTACAGGGTCTTCTTCAATTTGTTTCATCAGTATTCTGTAATTTTCACTGCAGAGGTCTTTCACCTTCTTGGTTAGTATAGTTCCTAAGTTTTTCGTTCTGCTATGTTTGAGTTTATTTTAAATGTAATTGTTTTCTTGATTTCTTTCTTAGCTGGTTCATTACTGGTATATTTAAAATAGTTACTCATTTTTTAATGTTGATTTTATATCCTCCCACCTTGCTGAATTTGTTAATCAGACCTAAAAGTCATACAGTAGAGTTATTAGGGTCTCCTAGGTTAAGGGTCATATTGTATGCTAAAAGGTAACATTTGACTTATTCCTTTCCTATTATATCCCAATTATTTGTTTGCCTGTGACTGAACCTAGAGCCTTCACCCTGAACAACATCCGTAGTCTATTTTTTAAATGAAAAAATAAAAATGATGACACAGAATTTCAAAACAAAATAATAGGAGATTAACAATGGTTAATATACTGTGTATTGTTAGCTTCAAAGTATTGCTTTGTTTTTTTAAGACAGGGTCTTCCTAAATCACTCAGATTGGGCTTGAATTTGCAACTTCCTTCCTCATACCCTAAACCTTGCTAAGTTAGTTAGTTAGTTATAAATAAGGTCTCATGAAGTTACTAACTACCCAGATTAGGCTCAAATTTATAACCTTTTAATCTCAGCATTGCAAAATGGTGAGATTACAAGCATGTATCTTCACACCTGACTCCTTTTCTTTCATTCTCATGCCTACTTATTATAGCAATAACTTCAGGTACTATAGTGAACACAAATGATAAGAACAAATATCCTTATTTCATTGCTGATTTTTGAGAAAATTGTTTCCATTTTCCCCATTCAGTATGGTGCTGCTAGTTTCATTTTTGAAATTAGGTTGATTCCATTTCTGAGATTAGTAAACAGATACCTTATGGTATTTTTAAAACAGAAGCCACACAACAAACAAGTATGTACTGGAGTTAGTCAAGTGTAACGCTATTTCTCTCTTACAACCTAAATCCTAATCCAGATGCTATGTCTGAGTTCTAGAGCTATGTGTAGCCTTTTCAATAATAATACTGGAAAGGTTACTGACATATCATTTGAATGCTAACAAAAAAGGACATTGCTTATGTTGAGTGGACAGAGTCCAACAAGACAAAGGGCAAGTAACACTGGGGAAAACAGGAACAGCTACTATGTGACTGAGTCTGTCTCAATAGCCAGTTACTCTCCTAAATGTTCCATGGATTTCATTTATGTGTCAAGAACTCTATATGCGCTTAAGTCTCAGAATCATTCGAAGGGTATTACTGAGGCACATGTTCATGAAAAGTTATAGTAGCACTATTAGGGATAGCAAAGGCAGAATATGAATCACCAGAACAGCTAAACTGTAATATGTTTATTTACACAATCAGATACTATATGGCAATGGGAATACATTATTGCTATATGCAGTAACACAGATGATCTTAAAACACAAGTAAAAGAACTGACTTAAGAAAACATATGTAACAGTATGATTCCATTGATATATAGTTTAACTGCAAAAGTCATCTAAATAGAAATCAAAATAATAATTATCCATGAAACAAACGGAAATAAAAATCTGGGAGTACTGGTTTTATTTCTTGATTGAGGGATAGTTGTATGAGTTTTATTCACTTTGCTTGTATTCATCAATTTTCATTTCTGTGCTTTAATGATTATATTACTCTGTATTACGTTATATTTAAATTTAAATGTTTACCCACATGGGTAAATGTTTTTGTGGGTGTTGAAAATGTTTTAGAACTAGACAGAGTTGTACAATAAACAAAAGTGGTAAAAACAACTCTTGTCTCATTCCTGACTTTAGAGAAAATTGTTTCCAATTTAAACACCACTGAAAAAGTCAGACATGTTGGCACATAGCTGTAATCCCAGCACTTGGAAGGCTGAAGCAGCAGGATTGCTGCAAAGTTGAGGTCAGCCTGGACTAAGAAATGAGTTCAGGGCCTACCTTTTTGTCTCAAAAAGACAAAAATAAATAAACACCACTGAAACATACATTTTAAAATGGTTAAGTTTATGCTGTATGAGTTCAACTCAATTTTTAAAAACTATCCTAACAGTCAATCCTAATAAACAATGTATATTTTTATTGGTAGGTATTCACGACTATAAATATGGAGTTACAATGCTAAACTTACCAACTGCTGTGTCACCATCTAACAAATTGTCATCTTCAGAAGTCTGAAAGTCCATAATAACACCTGCTCCATCTAAAAGTTCCTCATCACTACTTGCACTTGTTATACTGTTGTAGCTGTTTCTATAGTAGCCTCTATGGAACAGCTGTTCAGACTCCATTTAGCTGTCTGATTATCTGGAAAAAAAGGGGGAAAAATGGTTTTAACATTTTCCCAACATATAAATATTATCTAGGTTAATATCACGAAAGCGAAGTTCTGCTCTTTGCTTTAAAAAAATACTAACTTCATTGACTATAACAATAACTACCTTTATTATATTAACTTTGTAAGGTTATTTAATAATTTTCTTCTCATGTAGCTATTAAAAAAAATAAAAATTTCTTCAAGTAATGGTATAAAACAATTCCTATGATAATGTAAGTTTTAAAAAGTAAAACAGAGAGATACAGCTATAGTATGCTACAACTTATGTGGGAACTACCACCCCACCCACCCCCGGGTAGGGAGTAGTAGTTGTCTGCATGCTTACAGACTAGGAGAGAACTTCCAAGAAAGTTGCTACAGAGAAGGAAGCAAGATGACTGAAGTACCAGGTCTGAAAAGCAGACTGTCCCTTTTTAGTAGTTTTATCAGGTAAAGTACTAATTTTAACAATTAATAGTACATTATAAAAAAATTTAACTTCTTTCTTCATTTATCATTTTAAAATTTACATTTAAACCCTCTGAGCCCACATGAATTTAAATTTACATCTTCAGAGCCCACATTAGATCACTTCTCGGCCTTTTGGCTAAGATCAAGTGTAGAGCCCACATTAGCCATATAAAACATGAAAACAGGTTACAATTTTCATTTTTCCAAAGCAGGTAAAACCAAATGAGCATGTTTTTATTGCTGTTACTCACTAAAAACAAATTACCCAGAAATAGTTTGATTTTTAAAATATATACACTTACTCAATATCAAAATAAGAATTCAGTATCCGTGTGTTGATATTACAACAGACTTGAAAAGCATGTGTGGTGTGGGACTTGAAAGATAAGCATAAAAGCAGTCAAACAAGTAAGGCTTGTAGAACAAGACTGATTAGATAAGTCTGAGTATAACACAGAAAATGAAAGATAAGGAATGAAACTAAGCCTACTCCAATTCTAGTACTGAATTCTAGCAGTGAAATCTAGTACTAAAGACGACAATCACTCATACTCAGTAAATCTTCCTCCTGCATGTGAAAAAATAACTTCAAAGAGCCTTCACAATAAACATGTATAGTTTTTTTTTAAATTACTAATCACTATCTTTTAAAAAAAATTTTATTATATAAATTCCTCCAAACTCAAGGATTCCTTCAAATAAGTAACATTCTGAGAGATCCTGGAATGTGTCTAGCCTACCATATAGCACAATGGCTGTCACAGTGTATGGGCAATAAATGTCAAACTCTTTATTCAATCAATGAGGTACAATGACAAATCAGTTTTCAGAAAACAAATGTTCTGTGCAACAGTATGAAACTGGTCTTGTTAGAATATCCAAAAATTGGGCTGGGGATTTAGCTCAGTGGCTTAAGCGCCTGCCTGGCAAGCGTAAGGTCGTGAGTTCGATCCCCGGTACCAAAAAAAAAAAAAAAGAATATCCAAAAATCGGCACGTAAGTTACAAAGGAAAACAAATATTTACTGCTCTGCAACTTTATTATAATACACTAAGATTGACAGTATATTAAAGCAAGTTTTATAGTTGCTTTAAAAATCAGAAAACAAACTGGGCATGGTGGTTCATGCCTGTAATCCCAGCACTCAGGAGGCTGAGGCAGGAGAATCGCTGTGATTTCGAGGCCAGCCTGTGCTACAAAGCAAGTTCAAGGCCAGCCCAAACTACACAGTGAAACCCTGTTTCAAAAAAGACCAAAAAAAAAAAAAATTGGAAAACATGAAAATAATTATTCACGATAAGAATTTTGTAGTTCCTCTGAAACAACCCAATTATTTCAACTCTTTTGTAACTAGCCAAAAGGCTTATTTAAAAAAACCACAATTAATAGTTTAAGAATCATTTTAATTTTGATCTATCAAAACATGTAAGGTTTAGCAAAGAATACAGACATTCTTTTTTTTCCTTGGCACCACGGATTGAACTCATGACTTTGTGCTTGCCAGGTAGGCACACTTATGCCGCTAAGCTATATCCCCAGCCCATTATTCTTGACTTTACACAATGACAAGGGAGGCTGTATAACAACATATCTCAGTCAACATTATAGGCTACACAGCACTGGAAAAGTCCTCTAAAACACATTTTTTGTTGTACTTGATCGTCATTTATAAAATTCACAGGCTCCTTCATATTCTCCTTCATAGTCCCTTAAAAACTCCTATGTGATAACTGAAAAGTTAACATAAACTTCAAAAAATTCATTTTATAACATTTAGATCTTTATAGTGAGCACTCAACTTGGTTCCAAATAAAGCAATTAAACCCAGGCCTGAAATGGTTACTATTTCCATAAATTTGTAAGTTTAAAAAAAAAAAAAGGGCCGGGGATTTTCAGCTCAGTGGCTTAAGCGCCTGCCTGGCAAGCTCGAGGTTGTAAGTTCGATCCCTGGTACAAAAAAAAAAAGGACTCCTCTTATTAACCCAGAAATCTACACAGCTATACTGTCTGATGAAGCAGACACTAGCCACACACTAGCCACCGTTGAAACACGGCTAGAGCAAACTGAGACATGCTCAAAGTGTAAAATATTTACCAGATTTCCAAAACAATACACACCAAAAAAGTAAATGTTATTAATAATTTCACATTTGATTACAGATTAAAATAATGTTTCATGTACTAGGTTAAATAAAATATATTATTAAATTACAGCTCACTGTTTTCTTTTTCAGTATTGGGAAATAAACCCAGGATCTTTGGACTGAGCTATATCTCTACTCCTTTTTGTTTTATGAGATAGAGTCCTACTAAATTTTGCCCAGATTGGGCCCAAACTCAAAATCTCCCTGCCTTGACACTTTCCGAATCCTAGGGTGATAGGCCTGTGCCACTATATCCACTTTACTATTTCCTTTTTGCCTTAAGATAGTTACAAAAAAATTAAAATCGCATATGTGGTTCACACTTGCAGCACACCTTTTTGAACAACACTCCTATAATACATTTATATTTCCAAGTGCAGAACTGGGCATGGTGGCACAAACCAGTAATCCCAGCACTTGGGAGGATGAGGCAGGAGGATCGCTGTGAGTTCAAGGCCAACCTGGGCTACAAAGTGAGTTCAAGGGCAACCTGAACTCCATAGCAAAACCCTGTGTCAAAAAAGACCAAAAAAACAAAAACAAAAACAAAAACAAAAAATTCTAGGTAAAAACTTGAATATCAGTGTTAAATTGTTTGAAATTCCAAACTCAACTCCCAGGTTCAACCAAGAAGGTAGGGGGAGGGGAGGGCTATTAAACCATAAAACAGCAGCTGAAATTCTGCATATTAAAAAATAAAATAATAACTCAAACGCAGCTTTTTTAATTGTAGAAAATATTTTAAAGATCATTTTTAAAACACTGTAATAGACGCACAAACATATTCTTGCAAGTATAGAAGCAACAAGTAAAATCCCCAGGGAGGATAAACCCTAGTTTACGGTAATAAATCCTAAATGACCTATGTACAGTCACCTATGTCCCCTCTAATTTGATCTCTATACTGCAGTCAGCACTGCTTTTAAAAAACCACATTAGATCTGATCAGTAATCTCTCCCAATTTCATAGATTAAAATCTTTGAATCATTTCCCATTGCCCTTCAGAGACAAGCTCTTTAACATGGCAGACAAAAAGCCTTGTACTGATTGTGCTGCTAATTCTATTAGTTCTGTGAACAGTTAACATTCATAGGATCAGATCAATTTTACATGTTTACATCTGGTAATCTGATATAAGATAACTATGCAAAATAACAACCTTAGTTATGTTCCTACCACCTTGTTTTGAGGGCCTATATTGTCACTGTTTTGGGCTGGTTGTTATTGTTATTTGTCTCTTTTGTTTCTTGTTTTCTCGTAATTTGTTTTGTTTTGTTTTTCCCTCTAATACAGAAACGATAAATGTACATGTATAGGCTTATACATGCCTAGAACTTGTCCTAAAGAGTTTACAAGAATTGATTTTATTATGTGTGATGGTATGAACTGCTACTTTGAAGAAAATGAGATATTATGGTAGCCATTCCTGATTTCCTATCATCTTATTGTGCTTTTATCCTTTGTTTTGATTGGTTTTAGTCTGTTTTGTATTATTTAATTTCAATATATGTGAAGGTATGGACAACTACTTTGAAGAGAACAAGAGACATTATGATAGCCATTGTTGCTTTTCCTGTTGTCTGGTTTTGAAGGACTGTAATGCTTTCATTCTCTTGTTTTGAATGGTTGTATACTATTTTTGTTTTGTTTGAATTCATTGTGTGTTAAGATATGGATAACTATTTCGAAGAAAACAAGAGATGCTAGCCACTGTTGATTTCCTGTTGTCTTTTGAAATCCTGTGTTGATTGCATTGTTTTGTTCTGATCTGCTTTGTTCTGTTTTGTTTTGTTTCATTCTCTTTAAAATGAAAAATGTTTTTTAAAAAGCCTTGTGCTGCCTGGCCCTTGCCTACTTCCCCAACTTAATTTTTTTAATTAAGTTTATTGATACAATTTAAATATATAATGACCATATTCATTTTGTAGGGTACATTTTTTACAGTAGTTTAGGTTCATCAATCTTTCAATTTCTCAGCCCTACCAACCCAGGGCCTTTGTTCTTCCTCCTGCCTGGAATATACCTCCTTCTCCTCATCTAACTATTCATTCTTTAGCTCTCATACCAAGAATCCTTTGTTTATTTAACACACTCTTAAAGCTTACTATATGTTACTACTACCTTAAGCACCCTGTAGATTCACTGGATAGTTGTTATTTATGCAATCCTAAAGTTTAGGTGCTATTATCCCCACTTAGCTAATGAGGAATCTGTGACACAAAAAGTTTAAATAACTTGTCCAAAGTCATGTAGCTAGTAAAAAGCTTCCTTGATGTACTTATTAGTTGGATCAAATCTTTCCTGACTAGTCAATCTTTCTCATAATTAGTTTCTACAGCTCTCCTTTATAGCACTTACTATAACTGTAATATTACATTTATGTGTTTATTTAGTTAATGTGTCTGTCTTCCCTTCTAGAATGTGTCATAAAGTAAGGTACCACATCAATTTTTCCAAACAACTGCATACTCAATAGTTAGCACAGCATCTTGACACATATTAGGGATAAATGTAGCACACTTCATTTAACTACTCATCCTCTGAACAACATCTGGCATTTTCTAGGTTTTATAATTATTAATAAAATTGCTGTAAATGTCCATGTGCAGGTTTTTATGTGAATTTCAATTTTCATTTCTCTGAGACAAATACAGAAGAGTACAACAGCTAAATCAAATAGTACTCAGATGTTTAGTTCCTTAAAAAAATGCCGAACATTTTCTAGAGTGGCTGCATCATTTTACATTTCTACCAACAATGTATTAGTGATCCAGTTTCTCTGCATTCTTGCCAGCATTTAGTATTGTCACCAATGCTTATCTTAGCTATTCTGTCATGAGGGAGGGAAGGAGAGAGGGAAGGAAGGAAGGGAGGAGGGAAGAAAGGAAGAGAAAGCAAGAAAGTAAGAAGCTTGTCAGGTCAAGTAATATTTATAGCAGTCATGAGTAACAAATGTATAACAAATGAAAAATCTCTGGTTGTTCCACTTTCCCTATCTTTGTGTGCAGAATCACTCACTTGTCTTGAAGCCAAACAACTGAGTACCTAACACCTTCAGGAACAAAGTCAAAGGAACAAAGGTGCTACAGTGATGAATTAAATATGATTCCTTTACCAAGCTAGTGAGGTGACAGTCCTGTAACACTAAGACATGACAAGCATCACAGGAGTGGTATATAAGTATCTTATAACACTGAGAGGAAGCAAGCAAGGTGGCCAAGAGGAACCTGTAAACAAGGACAAAGTTAACTCAATAGTGAAGAATTAGGATGAAATAACAATGCTATGAGGTAAAAAGTCAACACAGCCCCTCCCCCCAAAAACCCCACAAAAGTATAGCCAACAACACAGACGCAAAACAACAAAACTTGCTAGGGACCGGAGAGAAGCTAGGGAGATGAATATATGCCAGATCACAAAGGGAAGAGCTCTTATATCACACTAAGAAAATTTTATGTTCATCTATGCTTATGTAGAGCCATTAAGAATTTTTAAAAGAGGAACCACATGATCAGGTATGAATTTACCAAGCCAATATTAGCAGCAGGATAGAAGGCAGATTCAAAAGACAAGAAATTGAGGAACTAAAGACAGAAGAATCAGATGAAAGTAGACCTCTGAACAATTTTAAACATATCAGAGCATGACTGAACTAAGCCAACAAAATGGAGTAGAGTGTTTTGATAAATGTTTAAGCAGATTTGATAAACAATAAAATACAGGGAATGGTAAAGAAGAAGAAATTGAAGATATCCACTAAGAAATCTAAGGTATCCTGCTTGACTGGCTGGCTGAAAACAAATTTCTGTGTCCTCCAATTCACAGGACTCACGAGCAGAGTGTTCTTTCCAACATTACGATTATACCTACAGGCTTCAGTTTCTATTTAAAAGTCAAGACTATCAAAAAGAGCATAATTACTTTCACCACAAGGATCTAGCTCTCAAACTTCAAACACTAAACAGCATACCATCTGAATTTGGAGGTGGGGTAGAAAAAAGACCCTGGAAAAAGGTGGCCTAAGAGATTCACCGACTGAGGTAGACACAACTAAAAGGAGGCTGGGTGGAACTGAGGATTATGGCTAAACCCCAAAGGTATGTCAGTCAAGTATCTGTCTGGATAGTAAGCAAAACAGAAAAGTAGGTCACAATCTGGGTAAAAAAAATTAATAAAAATCCTTGGAAACAAAAATCTCAAGAGTAATCATGGCAGGGAGGTAAAACTACAATTCATCTAGTCATTTGTATGTAAGAAGCATTTGTATGTAAGAAATATTTTGATAGCACATTAAAATGTCACAATTTTGTTATGAATTTCAAAATAATTATGTATTCATTTATTAATGTTTATGGAATAAACAAAACTATCAGAAATCACAAAAAACATTTTTACTCAATTAATGACATATTTGTCATTAATTTCAGTAAACTTTAGCATAAATTACATTAATACTGTCCACAAGGGGAATGCTATATTTTGCTATATAGTAATAATACATCCTGATAATAAAAGCAGTATACGACATGTCACTGAAGACACAAGAAGACTTACAAAAGCTCAGAAAAGACCAAATTTCACAGTGATTAATGACTTGAAGCTTTTTGGGGAAGAAATACTCTTGAACCAGAACTCAAAAGGTAGCTTTTCATGGGGCAGACATAGAAGAAGTTAACTGAAGCAAAATAAATGGTCTGAGTCAAGCTATGGAGCTGAAAAGGCAACAAAAATATTTGTAGCTAAGTATGTGCAGAGTACTAGTCCTAGGAAAGGCTTCATGGCCAACAAATTAAAACAGTCTCTCACATTTCCACCTAGAACTACAATGGCATTAAGCTTAAGATTCTTGAAAAAAAAAAATGTTAGTTTCTGAGCTCCATGTGGTACCTTCCTGAGTGCTGGGATGAGGCCTGTAATCCCAGCACTCAGGAACTTAGGTCTGAGGACTGCTGTGAATCCCCTGCCAGCCTGGGACACAACAGTGAGTTCAAGGTAAGCCTGATAACACAGTAAGACCCTATCTCAAAAGCCAAACAAAACAAAAGAATATGTTGGAAAAGTTTCTCAAATTTAGTTTTTCAGGGAATGACTCACTCCACCCAATACCTGTTAACATTCTACAGTAGTAATGGTCCTGTGTTCTTTGGTATTGCTGGCCTAGTATACAAGGCACTAAAGCTGGCCCTGAGGTTGGTTGATTAGAAGAACCTAACCATGAAAAGAGTTCTAGCTTAGGTGGAACAAAGGAATGATCTAAAGCTAGCTTTTGAGAAAAGTAAAATGATTGCATTTATGAAAGGAATATACCAAGTTGAGACTGAAGGCAGAGACACCACTTAGTTTAGCAACTATTGCAATGAATAATAATGGGGCTTGGGGGATATCTCAGTGGTAGAACACCTGCCTAACAAGGCCTTGGATTCAGTCCCCAGTATCACAAAAATCATCATAATCATCACAAGTCTAAAGCCACAGTGAAAACAAAAAGAACATATATTCAGGTGTCACAGAGAAGAAAGATCAATAAATCTGGATTTATGGGGAACTAAGGAAAGGTCAATGATTGTAAGGTTTGTTTCTCTATTTTTAGTGGAAAGACTACCTTTCTAGAAAATGGAAAGTCAATATAACAAGGTAATTGACAAAGTGGAGGGAAAAATAAGTAGACATGTTGCATAGATGATGATCCCAAAATACATGAATAGAAATATCTATCTAGTAGTCAAGTGAAGCCACTGATTCCCTTTGGGAATATGGTCATACTCTTTCTCCCATCTAATTTCACACTGAGAGAGAGAGATTGTTTTTTGTCTCCCTTTCATAACCAAGAAATTAACAACACAAAATGAGAAATAAAGCAGTAAATTAAAAATTAGGCAGTTTTTTACTATGACCTGTAAACTGAACAATCAACCATTATTTCAAACTAAGTGGAACATGGAAATTAGATGTATAGCACACACATTCTGAATAGCCTAAATAATTAATCTGATATGTATAAAACAAGACATTAAGGATAGTATTTGTACAGTAAAGCAGCATTATATTTTTAAGTCTACATAAACCTCTGAAGAAATTTAATTCAATAATTCAAATAACTCAGAAAGAGTCTAACACAGTCTTTTTTTTGTGAGGCAAATTCAGATCTAAAGCCACCAGGAAAAAAAAGATCACCAAAGAAACTGCCAATATTCACTGTATATTTTGATGTGGAATCCAAGAGTCAAACTCAGAGTAAAGTTAAAGTAGAGTAGAACAGCACAGCACAAAACAGAACAGAACAGAACAAAATAAAATAGTGGTTATCAGGGCCTGGAAGGTTAGAGTATGACAAAAAGGAGAGGCTGATCAAAAGGTAGTAGTAGTTAGGAAGAGTAAGTTTCAGTGATTCACTGCACAGTATGATGACAACAGTTAAAAATAATATACTGTACAAGATATAATGGTACAGTCTGAGTGTGAAACAGGAAGATCACGAATCCAAGGCCAGCCCTGGTAACTCAGCAGGACCTTGTCCCAAAAGAACATATGTTAAAAGAGCTGGGGCTGTAGCTCATCTACAAAGCACTTGCTTAGTATGCTAGACCCTAGGCAAGGTTGGATTCCCAGTAACTTGACACACCTCAAAATTGCTAAAAGAGTAACTCACTGTTCACACAACAACAAAAACCTGAGTGATGGACAGATTAGTTTGATTTACTCTTTCCAAAACATATTTATCAAAGTATCATATATAACTGGCCTGTCTCAGTTCTGGCCCCTGTTGTAAGACACTGGGTAAGTTAATTAAATTCTGCCTTCAGTTTTCATATCTGTAAATGGGGACAGTAAAAGTACATTATAGAAAAAAAAAGAAAAAAGTACCTTTTTCATGAAATTTCACCAACTTTCACACCAATTTCATGAACTTGGTGTAAAAACTGAGATAATCTACAAAAACTGCTTAGGAAAGATATTGAACCATACAATATGGTCAGTTCTTAACACTGTATCATATTATGCATTTGACATGCCTGCTGGTAAGTCTGACTGTGAACTAAGCTGGAGGTGCTACAAACTAGTGAAAGTGGCCAAAACCGCAGGATACTGCTTTGATATATGACCCACCATAGAGATGAAATCTGACTTCCTGAGCAGTCTAAAAATTATTACCAACATGTCACAACAGGAAGTGGAAAGCCTAGCACCAACACGGTCTGGAAAATAGCCAATTTTCTAACATTAAACCTGTAACCTCAACAAATCTGTCCTTCTGAATTGTACATATATCCAAATCCAAGTCAAATATTTAAATCCCTAATGAGTTATGTATGACTGACAGAACATGCTGAAGTACAATTTTCATTACTATAGATTCACACTGACCTCTTTAAAAAGTTTTGACCTGTCATTCAAACAGAGTTAAGTGAGAAAGAAAAGAATGTGAAAAAAAGAAAGAAAAGGATTGGAGACAAACACACTGTGACAGTCTTTAAACAATGGCTTTCCCTATCAACTAGAGGTAGTATGAGCATATAAAATTTTAGAACATATCTATAGGTAATAAACATAGTTTTCAAGTCCTAAGACCTAACAAGAACACAATTAGTAGTAGCAATAGTAACATCTTTTAAGATGAAAGTCCACAATATCTCCATAAGCATTTAAAGTTTGGTATGTACTCTTGAACTAAGGACTATTTTGTAGAGACTTACAAACGCACATAGCACTGAAAAATTATTTCCATACTGATTAATCAGGAAAAAAATCTGAATTAACTCTTTATGAAGAGCTTCTGGGAAATCAACAAACAATAATATAAGCTATGATGCCACAGGGACTAAACTGCATGGCTCTAAACGTTTATTTTGTATAAACTTTTTAATTACATATACATAAAGTCATAAAGGCATGCTCACTATCGATTCAATTGTCACGAACAGGATTTTTTTTCCCAAAGGAAACAAATGTTAGCCTCTATTAGGCAACATGTAAAATGTAATTATCTTCTCTGTGTTCCATTTTTCAAATGACATACAAATAAACCATACCACATGAAAAGTTAATTTCTGAGACTCTAAGGTAGTTTGTGGTCCCACAAGTTTAAACATAAAAACAAATATACAAGCAAAACGATTTTATATACCCATATAAATCTAAAGATTAAAAAATTAATATTATATTTAAATTTGGGCGCGTTTAGTCAAAGTAAAACCCACTCTAAGTGCAAAATTAATCTTTTCCTAGTACCTATTTGCATTCTATTCAAAGTTCTTTCGACGGTTCCTGAACGAAATGAGTAAAATTTTAAAGTACGAGGGTATACGCGTAACCAGGATGGGTTTACACCGCGTAGGCACACCGGCTGGAAAAAAAACCAACACGAGAGCCCTGGCTTCACGGCTGACCCGAAATGTGAACATGACAGCTAACGAATCTTGGCTGATAAAATGCAACTCACCTCGCAGCTCAGAGGCATAGCAAAATCGGAGGCTGTTTTTT
Source organism: Dolichotis patagonum (assembly GCA_004027295.1). NCBI lineage: Eukaryota > Metazoa > Chordata > Mammalia > Rodentia > Caviidae > Dolichotis > Dolichotis patagonum. The sequence goes on from PVJX010009540.1 coordinate 17,832, forward strand.
GCGCTGCCTTTGGATTCTGCATCTGTTGCAAACCTAAAACCTAAGCTACCCTGGGAGCTTCACCTGGAAAACGCTTGACACACAACGAAAACTATCGCGATTTAAAAAATACCTGGTGTTTTCTACTGAAGAGGTTACGTAAATTTTGCCAGGTGGGACTTTTTTGTCCTCTTTCAAACACAGGAGCAGCATTAAGTTTAAATCCTCTTGTTTTGAAGGACCCTAGAGTCAACCTGCCTCTGTCAAAAATTAAAAATAAAAATCCCCAGCCTCACTTCCCTCTCAAAAGACTAAAACTGAATCCATGGTCCAACTCTTGAGGAAACTGGAAGGCTTTTAACCCACCACACCCCACTTCCTCATTTTTCAGCCTGATTCCGGGTTGCGGGCGAACTAGAACTGAGAAAGGGTCTGTGGTTCCGGACCGCACCGGCCCTGACCCACGGAAGGGGAAGAGAAGCTGCGGGAGTCCGGAGTCCGACAGGTACGTCGCCAGCGTCGGCGCGTGACGTCACCGCGTTCGCGTGAACGGCCGTTCAGCGTCCGTCCGCCCCTGCACATCCTCCTCCGGCGCTCTCGGAGGGAGGCACGTCGGCGCCGATTGGGCCGTGAAGGGACGGTGGGCGGGCTGGGGCTGGGGCTGGGGTTGCGACTGGGCCGTGAGGCGGGGGAGGAGTGGGGAGCGAGCTGGCCCGCGCCAAGGGCTGAGCTGGGTATGAAGGCCTCCCTCTGCGGTTAGCTCACGTCTTACACGCAGTGCTGTTTGCCCAGGTGGCGGACCCGAGGCGGCCGCAGTCGGGGAGGCCTGTCGGGAGGGGCCTCTGCGTGCGGCGCCTCAGGGCGTCGTCGCAAAGCTCTAACTCCGCTTTTGCAGGAGATCCCTGCGCGACAGGCGCGAGCTTGTGAAACAGCAGCAGCCTCGGACTCCAAAGTGAAAGCACAAGCCCCATTGGAAGAGCGCTAGCTCTAAAATTTACACGGAGAGACGTCGGCTTTCTAATTTAGACCCGTAGCGGCTGCTGCCTGTAGGTCGCGGCCAGTGTGCAGCGGTGTCGTATTCCTTAGGCGCCGTCGCCAGTTGTATGTGTAACGTACTTGTACCTACATGTTAAAAAAAAAAAAAAAAAAAAACTGGTTTAGTCAACGCACATTTTCAAAACAGTGCTTAGAAATTAAGTATTTTGAAGAAAGTATTATCTGAGGTTTTCACAAGGTCTAAATAATTATTCACATGTACATTTATTGTGCTCCTATGGTGTCAAAGAATCCAGTGTGTCTTCATTCCCGTGCTCAAACAGCTGTATGCGGACTCAGAAGCGTGGATGCAGGGCAGAATGCCTGGCCACAATTGAGCTTGTCAGTTTGCTGACGAGCCGGTGCAGGTTTTGCGCTTCCTATTTGGGACTTGTGAGACCAGTATCGATTCGCCATTGGGTGGCATAACTTGAATGGTTATGTAGTAGGTCATATATAAGTTGTATATATGTGTATGTATTATGAATTTGAGTATGTTTTGGTCTTTACAGCTGTCTATAGTCACATGTATATGCTTTACCGAATTTGTATCATAGGTTAGTGATTTAGGTGTATTTAACACATGAGTTCTGGGTGGGTTGTGGGGGTTGTTTGTTTTTTTAGATAGTTTGCCATGCAGCTCAGGCTGGCCTTAAACTCACTGTATAGGGCCAAGCATGTTGGTGCACCCTTTTAATACAAGTACTCGGGAGGCTGAGGCAGTAGGATGGCTCCAAATTCGAGGCTAGCCAAGGCCAGCCTAGACTCCAAAACGAGACCCTATCTAAAAAAAAAAAGAAAAAAAAAAAATTCACTACATAGCCCAGGCTAGCATCGAACTCACAGCGATCCTTGTGCCTCAGCCTCAGAAGTGCTGGGATTACAGGTGTGTGCTACCACACCTGGCAAAACATGAGTTGTATACATTTTTATTTCTTCTTTTTTATGAGCTGAATATGCTCAAACAGTACAGTCTTGAGCTTCAAAGCTGGTATACTGCCTATGATGATGATGGGGTGCTCACAATGCAGTCAAGCTGTTTCTGACTACTTTCATCAAAGTAGAATTTTTGGAGTGAAGCAGCAGGACCCAAGTTTGAGGCCAACCTGGGCAATTTATTGACAGTCTCAAAAACAGCTGGGGATGTAGCTCAGTGCTCCCTAAATTCAATCCCCAATACCACACACAAATGGAAAATTTGTGGAATCTGGTAATATTGAACCACAATTTTCTTTTTCTTAGAACTCTATTAGGCAACTTTCTTATTCTTTTTAGAAAATATAAAAAGTGAAAGAAAACTTTTCTAAACTGGAATTTTCCACAAGAGATTTGCAGGTGTTTTATATTTTCTTCTCTCACTGAAAATGTATGTAGCCTTATTTTGGAAAGAAGCCCCTAGATTTTGATCATTATGGACATTATTCACAGCCTGTTAATCATCTGCTTTCATGAGTATGAAAAAATCGTTTTATATCAGTGTCTTAGTTCCTTCAAGGAGAATTAGTCCAAGAATCTCTTAAATTGACAAGAGCAGGCTGGGGATTTAGCTCAGTGACTTAAGTGCCTGCCTGGCAAGTGTGAGGTCATGAGTTCAATCCCCGGTACCAAAAAAAAAAAAAAAAAAAATTGACAAGAGCAAGTGTACTTGTACATCTGCTTTTTGCAATATCACTTGTATCGTGCATGACTTTTACAAGAATTTGTTGTAAAATTCATGGTTTCTGGTATAAATAACCATCACACTAGTAATTCTCAAGATTTACTTTCTATCAAACCATCTAAGGAGCTTCAAAAAAATAATCTTGCCTAGGCTCTACTCCCAGAATTTAGTCTTAATTATTCCAAAGTTGGGTTTAAGCATCCCATTTAATTCTTCACAGTTGATATGTGAGACACAGTCAAATACTTAGACTTGGAGCAGTATATTTAAACAATGTGCTATGTGCTAGCTCAGTGATAAAGCTTATATCTGTGAAACAACTTTATGATTACTTAGGGTTTTTTTCCCCAGAACATCTGGTGATGTTAAATTTCCCCTTTTAAAGAGTTGGGTGGAAAGAAACACAGACTGCAGATCTTGGAATATTTTAGCCACTGTAATGTGAGTACTCCAGTTTGATCTCTTTCTTCCTCTGTATTACAGAGGGGATCCTACTTGATTGACATTCTTTCTGAACCGCTTATGTCTTAGTTACTTTTTTCGCTGTTAAGACAAAATACCTGACACCAAAAGTTAAAGTTATTTGAGCCCAGTTTGTAGAGGTTTCAGCCCATAGTTGGCTGGTTCTAAGGCAGGGTGGCATGCCAGAGGGCAAAGCGGAGGAAAAACAGTCCATGGAATAGCAGGCAGAAGGCAGTAACAACAAGCCTCCCTTTCTCTTCTATCGAGGCTACAAGCCTTTTGGGTGGTGCCACCCACACCCAGGTTGGGCCTTTCCATTATCCACACCCAGAACTATGAAAAACCAATGAATGAACTAATTCAGTACCACACAACCTAGATCCTTAAAAAAAACACACCTATGAGTGCATGAGGCTTTGGGGAGACATGTAGTTAAAGCCATAACACTTTCCTTTAATGAAGGTGATTAAGGAAGAGTTCCTTAGTCCTGATATAATTCCTAGTAAAGATTTTTTATAGACTCAACTGTGAGATTTTCTCACACAAAAAGAACTAAGGGTCTGGCTGCACATAGTAGCTCATGACTATAAACTGGTGACTTGAGAGCCTGAGGCAGTAAGATGCAAACTGTTGGCCAGCCTAGGTAACTTAGTAAAACCTTGTCTCAAGTAACTGAGCATGTAGTTCAGCAATCTCCACACCACAGGGAGAAAAAATCTTGACAAGACTACCTGGTCCCTATCCTCCAAACTGCTTTTGTAACCTTAAGAGAATAGGAGTTTGTACTAGTACAGTATCCTTTTATAATAGATGCCACAAACTGAATGGCTTGAAACAAATGAGTTCTGAAGGGCAAAGCCTGTCATAGGTCTCATTGGTTAAAAGTCAATGTTGGGCTGTTTTCTTTTAGGGACTTTGAGAGAATCTTTTTAGGGCCTTTTGTAGCAATTGTGATCACTTGCATTTTTTGACTCATTACTCTGTCCTCCCATCTCCCAAGCAGCAATGGCAGGTTAAATCCTCATATATAATTACCTCATTTGCATGTAACATGATGGATATTGACTTTCTAGCGATCTGAGGTACATGAACATCTTCAGGGGACTATTATGCTGCATGCTAAAGCATACTACATTTATCTTCTAACTGAGTCGTAGTATGTATTGTACGAAGCGCTCAGTATACAGGAAATATTTATATTGCAAAATAACAGTTAGCTTGTTCTTTAAATAAAAAATGTTTCTAGAACTGGATTAAGTAGTAATAACAAAAACTTTAACAATATTCAGATTAGATTTACTCCTCCCCCTCCATCCAACCTTAATACTTCAAGGAAAGGAAAAAGAAGATGAACTTACAGTGGTAAAAGTTTAGCAATTTCATCCAGGTCTAGAATAACTTTGTATTCTTGTTTCCATTTGAGTTCTGTGATATGGCACACAATTTTCTAATTTCATGTGATTTTTTTTTACAAATCCCTGCCTGAGCTTTAGAGAGAACTGATGCATTCTGAACTAATTCAACCAATCATATTCTCAAAACAGCCCCACAAAGTGATCCCTTCCTCATGTCCTGCACAAGTAAAGGCTCAGTGTTCCATTTCATTTTTTACTATTTTGCTCAGTGTTTCATTTTATTCTTCTAGCTATAGATAAGGATCTCTATGTTAACTGACTCTCCCTTGAGCCCTTGAAGGTAACCCAATCCAGAAAGCCTGAAACAGAAGAACTAACTAGATAGTATTTTATCTTTGTATACTGAACTAGGTCTATCAGATTAAGACCAAAAATTCATTAGACTGCTAATGTTTAAATCTCAGGTATAGATATAGTATGATCAAAACATACAGTGAATGCTTTAAAAATTTTATTATAGTAAAACACACATTGGAATTAATCCCCCCTCAAAATATTCCTTCTTCCTTTGAATACACTTATTCCATCATGCTTGCCACTTTCTGATGTAGTACTGGAAGTTTTCTTTCAGAAGTGTGATAAAAAATGCAGTGAATGCTGCTGCCAGGGGAAAGGCAGGCTTGTTTGTAAAAACATTCAATGTGCCCTCATGCAACTCAATTCACTGGATCTGGCACCATGTGACTTTGCTCTTTCTCCAAATCAAAATGAACATAAAAGGTATATGTTCAGGATATACAGGCATCCTCAACAGCACAACTAAAGACACTCATAAAAGGGCTCCTATTCAGAACTACTTCAGAAAGTAACAAAAACAATGGGATAAATGTGTTCAAAGGGAGGGAAAGGGTTTTGAGGAGAATTTGTAGCAATACATCCTTTAATACACTTTTAAAACATTTTTAATTCACCATATTTTTCATTCACACCTCATCTTTTTGGCAAGATTATTTTGGAAAACCAAAATAATTGACAGAATTGACCATATGCAAATTTTACAAATCTGTATGACTAAATTATTATAAAACAAACAGTAAGGGACTGGCAGAAAACATTTGTTCCATAATATGATAAATGGTTAATATCCATATATTACAAATAACCCCTACAAACACAAAAAGATAATCTGCTAGGAAAGAACCAAAGGATTTGAAAGTAATTATAGGAGGAAATTAAAACTTTTTACAAAATTAGAGAAAATGCTTGTGGAAATGGGAACTTTTGGTACAATACTATTGAAAGTATGATTTATTATGCTGCTTCAAAGTAACCCAGTGTATTAGTTACCTTTCTCATTGGAACAAAATACCCGACACCTAAAGTTAAAGGAGGAAAGGTTTATTTGGCTCACAGTCTGAAGAGGTTTCACTCCATAATTGCTGGTCCCAAGGCAGGATGGCATGGCAGAGGGACACTGCAGAAGAGAAGCAGCAGCAGCAGTAAGCACCAAGCTACAAGCAACCAAAGCAGCAGCTTTCCACCCCTTTCATATTCTTTCTAGGCTACCTGGTTTAGGATAGGTGCTGAACCAATCAGTGGACTAATTTAGTAATCACATGCCATTAATCCCTGTTCCCTTATTCCTAGCACTGTACCATGAATCAATCACACACTTCAGATTCAGCCTCCTCTGGAAAAACCCCACCTATGACTGCATGAGGGTTCAGGGGGACATCTAAACACCAGGATTACATCTAACATTTGGCAGATTCTTTCTTGTCCTTGCAAGTTTTATCTGTCTATGGACCTTATTTTGTCTATGGATATGACAAAAATAATGCTACACTTTTTCTTAATCTAGCCTTTAAAAGGATAGGTAATTTCCATGTCTTAATGTATGAATTCACTGAGACTATGACATTGTGAGCAGTCCAAACCAGTGATGTGGAGAGACTACAGAGCAACACTGAAGCTCTAGACATGTGAGTGAAGCCTCTTGGACTGCCTGGTCCAGCATAGTTGCTAGCTCAATGGAGTTAGGTGAATTATTTTGGTTGAAATCATGTGGAACCAAAAAACCACTTAGCAGAACCCTCCTAGATTTCTCACAAAATTATGAGAAATGATAAATTGCGGTTTTAGGTTGCTGAGTTTCAGAATGGTTTGTTACATAACAATAGATATCCAAAGCATGGGAGTACTTATTAAAGTAAAAAATGAATACTTTTGACACAGTAAATCTACCTTTAAGAACCTATCCCTTGGAAATAACAATGTTATTGGAAAGAATCTGAGTTTACTGAGGTGGGGGCTGGCTGAATAGATGTGGATACCTCCATACCTTGGAATGTTAATGTCATTGATGCAAATTCATTGATCTCTGGAGAGATGTTTATGATACACTGTTAAATAAAAATTGCCAGTTGCAAAATAATGTGTGTACCATGACCTCATTTAAAGGTTTAAAACTATATAAATACATACTTGTTTTTAGAAACTAAGAGAAATGTAGGTGATATCTGTAAAACTATTATTGTCAATTTCATGGAGGACGTACACAGAGATGAACTCTGAGGCTGGAGAAGACTCTTTTGCATATGCTTGCTTATGGGTTGTTTTAAGGAAAGCAGCAAAATCTGCATTTGCTTGGAAGAAACCCCCCCAAAAAAAATTAAAGAAAAAGAATAAAAGAAAAAAATTACTATTGTAAAAACATTAGACTATATAATGGTATATAAACCAGAAAAGGAAATCATCAGGTAACTCCCTAAATTAGTAGAGTCATCTGCTTTACTCAACAATATATCAAGGACATTTTTCTGGGTCAATAAAAATAGATACTGCTCATGCTCTGTCATGGCTTTAGAGTGTTAAATTATTTGACTATATTGTAATTTATATAATCAATGCCTTATTGTTAGACATTTGCATTGTTTCTAGTTTTTCCTAGGTATGAACAATGATAGTTATCGTTATGTCTACATCTTAGACTACTGGTCCTAGAATTGAAACTGCTGAGTCAAAAGATACGCAGATTACTAACATTCTGCACAGACTGCAACCATTTATATTCCCACCAACAGTTTATAAAAGGATCCTAAAGAATTATTATCTAAAGACCTATCTGAATAGCCATTCCCCTTGTAAGAAGAAAAAGAATTTGAGTAGATTAGCAATTGCATTGTTTTCATACGTTTCTGTACAAATGGACATGGGCAGAACTAGAGTTATTGTGCATTCAGACACTAAATTCCTTCTAACTGGGAGTAGGAGGGATCTCGGGACGTTAGCCTAGAAATGAAAAGAACATTGAGAATAACTTTAGTATCTGCATGGAGATTGAAGGGGTATTTTCTCCAAGGTGCCATTTTGGGTGGCTGTAGTGCCACCTTCTGGCAAAGAAATAAAGCACTTCCAATTTCCGCCCTAGGCATAAACTGCTTAAGTATCACGCAACAAGACTGGCATGACAACCCAGAGAAGGCTGTGTGTGTGTGTGTGTGTGAGAGAGAGAGAGAGAGAGCAAGACAGAGAGAGACAGAGACAGAGAAATGGGGAATGGGGAAGGGTTTGGAAAAAAGAAGATGGATTTCTGAATTATTCGACTTCTGAAACATTTCTTTTTTGGCAATTTCTAGTTTGTTCCACCGTGACTACACACAACGTGAAAAAACAGGCACGACGCTAACAAGATATACTTCAAGTTACTATGGTCTTCAGCTTCCAGTTTGAACTGGTCAGTACCTTGAGGTTACTCTACCTAAGGCAACCTAACAGTTTAGTAATCTACTAGTAGACCTACTCGAGGTAACACTAGTGTTTCACTTTGGGAGAATCTATATATCTTTCCAAATCCTGACATGCAAGTACTTAGAATACACATATTATCAAACCCTTCATCACACAATTTATAGACAGTAAGTGTAAAGGCATCGAAAATCACATTACTGTGTATCTTTGTTTTTTAAAATGTCAAATCTTGCAAACACTTCCTTGCTTTATTCATCCAAAATATATCTGGAAAAGCTTGATTTTTAAAACAATTATTTTAAAACGTGGTATCATTAAGCAGTCAGCTCTCAAGGTTTAAAATAAGTCCCTTTTTTGTGTAATACGTAGAGGAAAATGTTATAACACGCTCTACTCCAAGTTAGCTTCTACTGATGAATTCTCCTCCTCATCTCTGCCTTCCCCTCCCCTTCCCTTCTCATCTTCCTTCACACCTTCCAACCTCATTCCAGGTGCCCAGACTCCCACTCCGCCCCCGCCCACCTCAGCCGCGCGCCGGCTCCCGCGCGCTGACGTCACAGGTCCGCGCCGGGGACGCGCTGTCCGCTCCCCCTTCATCTGCACTCGTCCCAAGGTTTGAGGCACTAGAGTGTGCTGTCCTCGTCTTGAAATCGTGAATAGTTGTTCCCCTGTCCCGGATTCTAAAACCACTGTTGCGAGGCAGGAGGAAGTGACACTCAGGTAGTCTCCCAATCCCAAATGCTTCCCGTCCCCACCCCCCAAGGCCACTGGGGACGACCTCTGTTGAGGGTGGAAACACGGTAACCAGTGCACCGCCCCTGCTGCCGCCCGCGGTTTCTAAGGAGGTCAGAAACCAGTTTGTCATCTCCAGGCAGTGTGGGTTTGTCTTCTGGGCATTGTGCGAGGCTGGACTGAGGTTAGCTGGAGACGGGTGGCGGGAGTGGGAGTCCGTTGCTCCCTTTCAGTCTGGGCTGTGAGCTGCTGCTGTTTACGGACTTGGTTTGTCTTTCACGATGTCATTTTCAAAATGTAGGGTGATGCCTCTGCCTTATTAAGTTCAACAGGAAGACTACCACTTCTAGACTGATGCTGATTGGTCTTCACCGTTATTCCTGCTAACGTCTTTGTGTCACTAAGGTGAGTTAAACTTGGGAAGCAATGACATGCAAAATAGTAAAATCATACTGGAAATGAGGAGACCTGTTTAGATTTGTTTGTTAGAGATTGCATGGATACTCACCTTAATTGTATAGAAAATATTTTCATCTTACTAAAATATTATTTGTCTAAAAAAACTATATATTTCAAAGCAATCCTTGGACATTTTTAAAAACTAGGGAAAAGTGGATTTAAAATAATAATGGAAATCTTCGCATGGATAAACATAAATTATTTCGCCCTGCCTCCTGTCCTAAATTACATGCATTTTGATTAAGAAGAGAAAATGAATAGGGTTATCTTGTTGCCTTATGCCTCTGTTTTCCTGATTTGACAGTTTTCATACATAAGGTAGTAAAAGTTATATTTTAAGAATTCATCATAACTTTTTTCCCTTTTTGAGAGTAATGGTGGTGCTAGTATTGAACTCAGAGCGGCATGCATGCTAGACAAGTGCTCTATCACCAGGGTATCTTCCTGCCCCATAACCCTTTTATACAAGCTTTTAAAATAAAGTTTGTTTAATAAAGTTTGCTCCAAGAACCAGAACATTTCTTTCACTACCAGGGCAAATTATACCAGAAATATTTATGAAGGGTTAAAAGTAGTATCCTATTTAAGCTAATAATGGCCTTTTCTTATGATGCAACAAATTTTAGAGATGAATGGAGGGGAGCCAAATATGAAGAGAAGTGGTTCTTTGTTCCTGGTTTAGATTTGTCTGTGTTAGAGGATCTCCGGATTGATTTCATTTAAAATTGTGTATTCTGTTTTGTGGAAAAACAGGTTTTTGCACAGTAAAAGTCACTCAGATATTTTGTAAAGGTTGTAGAACTTGCCCGCAGTTCTTTTGAGGTCATGTTAATAATACATTGACACTGTATTCCAAGTAAATTTTCCTCTGTCTACTCTTCTGTCTTCTAGTCCAAGTCATGAACATGACACCTTTTCATGAATATAAAGTCCTTATTTGCATTTTGATAGTTTCCACTACAGAACCTCTTGAGTGTTGTTTGAATAGAGAAGAAAACCAAATAATCCCATTTTTTGTTTTCTGATTTTTTTGAGTAATTACAAGTAAAGAAGATAAATTCACCCTCTCTCACATTTCAGATTGGTATTTATGGTTTTAGATAATTTATATAAATGAACTGTGGTTGTGAATAGTACCAAAAAACTTCCTCTGTTGCCATCCCTTTACTAATGTTTCAGGACAACCTGTCTATCACATATCTCAAATAGCTAATAAGGGCTGAATGCCTATCAGTATGTGATCCAGATGGAGGAGGATACGGCTTTTCATTCATGTACTCTAACATTTTTCATGTGTGATATAATTTTATTATATCAAACATTTCTTACTTGCGACTTTAAAGAAATTGTTAGTAAAACAGAAGGAAAAATACCTAATTTTACTAAGGCTGATATACTTTTTTTTTTTTCTGGAACAAAACACAAAAGCTTGATGCCATAGAAAAACTTTAAATGTCAAGGTGGGCAGTTTGGAAATAGAAAACTGTTCAATGATTTAAGCAGAATAAGTTGATTTAGCTGATGTTCCTAATACTTCTATCAACATTTTAATTGGTTTGTTTATTTATTTATTTTGAGACAGGATCTTGCTATGTACTTAAGACTGTCCTTGAACTTGCTGTATAGTCCAGCTGGAATTTTACTGGCTGCAGTCCTCCTGCCTCAGCTCCATAAGTGCTAGGAATACAGGCATGTGCCACCACACCAGGCTATTGTAGTGTGGTGGTGTGTTTTGAATATCTAATGTATTTATATGCTTCAAAATTCAAAAAGTACAAGAGATTGAAAAAACTTCCTCTTCACTACTCATTTCCCTTCCAGCAATCAGTGTTACCAGTTTATTGTGTATCCTTCCAGAGGTATTTCAGAGGTACCTTGGTTCATGAACTTATTAATTTGTTCCATGATTCTGGAAAAGGTGGCCACATTTGTGTTTGTGCGGGAAAGATGGCTGCAGTTGTGTTTGTCACTTGATGTAGAGTTTACAAACAAAAAACAAAATTTTGACAGACACTTCTGTTTGTAAACCAAATTGTTTGCAAACAAAGGTGTTCACAAACCAAGGTTCCATTGTATTTACACATGCAATTGTGTGTATATATGTCTACAAATACATGTATGTATAAGTAAATGTAAATATGGGTACTGATATATGTATTTGCTTTTATTACACAAATAATAGTAGTTGTTCCCCTTATCTACAATCAGTTATCCATTGGAAACTGTGGTCCAAAATATTAAGTGGGAAATTTTAGAAATTAACAATTCCTAAATTTTAAATTACATACCATTCTGAGTTGCATGATGAAATCTTGAGCTATTCTACCTGGGACATGAATCATCTCTTTGTGCAGCATATGCACTATCCAAATATACTACCTTCCCATCACTTAGTATCCCTATAGGTGGTCAGGTTGACTGTCACATTATAGCAGTGTTCAGGTAATCCTTATTTTACTTAATAGCCTGAAAGTGCAAGACAAGTGCTTGTCATTTGAAAAATGCAAAGAAAATCTGTAAAGTGCTTCTTTACAAATGTAATAGTACACTAGATATCTTTAGAGAGATCACATAACTTTCTGTACAGTATATTTTTATAATTATTCTACTTTATTATTGTTAATGTCATACTGTGCCAAATTTATAAATTAAGCGTTATCATACGTACTTATGTATAAGAGAAAACACAGTATATATGGAATGTGGCATTCACTGGGTGTCTTAAAACATGTCCCAGTGGGTAGAGGAGGCTATTGTATACTACATTTATTATTTTAATTCTTCAAAAAATCTAATACATAGAAATTAATCCATTCCAATATAAATGCTTCTTTTATTTTGTATGGATATTTAAGTTTTGCCCCTAGAATTAGTACTGTAGAAGATTATTTTACACGTATCATTTTCAATACATTTGGGGTTTTTTGTTTTGATTTCTTTTAGGGAGGGGACTGAGCACTGAATTTAGAACCTTAGCTCTGAATTATATCCCCAGTCCTTTTTATTTTTTTTCCCACCCCTTTTTAATTTTTTTTATTTTGAGGCAGGGTTTTACTAAGTTGTTGAAATACCCAGGCAGAGCTCAAATTTGGGCTTCTCCTTTCTTATCCTCCCAGACTGTTAGAATTACAGGCATTTGCCACCATGCGGAGCTACATTTGGAACTAGTTATAAAGTTAATTCCTAGAAATGGAATCACTGAATCAAAGTGTGTGTTTTGTTGGATATCACTAAATTGTTTTATTTAGTATTAGAGGCAGTTTAAACTGCTACCATATTGTTTCTTTAAATCCTCCAAAACAGTACAATAATAAAGTTTCTGAATTTTGCCATTCTGAGGGTTGAAAATGCTATCTCTTATGCTGTTTTCTTATTATAGTAAATTATAACATAAAATTACCTCTTCCACTGAAAAAATTCTGATTCCTTTTATAGGAGATGGGGTACCTTGGTGCATTTTAACATCATTTACATTTCTTTTTGTTGTCAATTTTTTTTCTTGTGATATTGAACCAGGACCTTCTTCGCACTGAGCTATATCCCCAGCCTTTATTTTGTGTGTGTGTGTGTGTGTGTGTGTGTGTGTGTTCCAAGTCAAACTTAGGACCTTATGCTTGCAGGCAGGCACTGTGCCACTGAGCTATATCCCCAGCTTTTTTTTGAGACAGGGTCTCACTATGTAGTTCAGGTTGGGCTTGGACTCACTTTGTAGGCAAGGCTGGGCTTGAACTCACAGGATCCACCTCCTGAGTGCTGGGATTATAGTCATCTGCCACCATGCCCGGCTTTTAAAAGTTTTTTGATATAAGGTCTTGCTGAGTTACACAATTGGCCATTTTGGGCTCAAACTTGAAATTATCCTGCCTCTGCCTCTCAGAATGCTGGGATTACAGGTATGGGCCACCATGCCCAGCTTGTTAACTTTCAACTTTATGTCCTTTATTCATTTTTCTATTCGATCTTTTTTCCTGCAAATACATTTTCATTAGTCAAAGGAACCTTTGTTGATGTGAGCCAAAAAATTTTTTTGAATTGTCATTTGAATTTGACTTAGACTAATTTATGCTATGCTGAATTTATGTGAGGTCATAATAATGCCTCAAGGTTCTTTTATGATTATAAAAATCATTCTGTGTTTTATTACTGCAAGGTTTGTTTTTTGTTTTTTACATTTGCATTTGAATGTTTCTTCAACTAGAATTTAGGTTGAGATACATGAGGAAGTATGTCTAGCCTTATCCCTCATGGCTATCTGTTTGTTTTCTTTGACCTATTTATTTCAAAATCCATGTTTTTCCTACTAATTTACAAAGTCTCCCTAATTATTCACCAAGTTTTAAAATTTTTTGACTTCTGAACTTTCTATGATGTGATTGTTTATCTTGTAATTATAGTAGATTTGTAATATGTTTTTGCTAACAACTAAAACAAATTTGCTTTTATTGCCCTTTTTCAATATTTCTTGGCTGCTTTTGTTTTTGCTTCTTTTTTACTTTTTTTTTGTTTTGTTTTTGTCTTTCTGAGACAGGGTCTCACTATGCGGTTAAGGCTGGCCTTGAGTTCACTTTGTAGCCCAGGCTGGTCTCAAACTTAAAACGGTCCTCTTGCCTCAGCCTCCCAAGTGCTGGGATTACAGGCATGTGCCACCATGCCTGGCTTTATTTTTTTTGTTTTGTTTAGTGTTTTTTGTTTGAGATAGGGACTCACTATGTAGATCATACTGGCCTGGACCTCACTACCCAGCTTAGGTTGCCTGGAACACATGATACTCCTGCCTTAGGTGTCCCAGTACTGAAATTATAGGCATGCCCCATTGTATCTCACTGGATATGCTTTTTTATTTTTATTTTTTGCATAAATTTTAAAGTTAGCTTGTCTAATCAAACCCATCTCCAATGCTTGTGTTTTTATTAGAGTAGCATTAAATTTAGAGATTAAGAATTAAAATCTTCATATTTCTCTTCTTTCTTTTCCTTTGTATGTTCCCCATCCCCCTGTTCTTTTGTTGAATATTTTCTTTTGATCCATGTTATGGTTTCTGTCTGGCTGTCTCCCCAAAGCCTCATACAGGCATGGGGTAGGCTTCTAGAATTTGTGATTGATTCATGGTCTAATGCTGGGATTATGGGTGTGAGTGCTAGGGTGGATGGCCTACATACAGTATAAGGAATAGAGCCTTCTCTTATGTTCTTCCTTTTTACTCTTGTTGCTTTTACTGTTTTCCACCACCATGAGCACTACCCCTCTGCCACGCCACCCTACCTTGGAGCCATCTGAGTATAGATTGAAACCTCCACAAACTGTGAGCTAAATAAACCTTTCCTTCTTTAATTTTGGATGTCAGGAATTTTGTCCCAGAAATGAGACAGAAGTAACCAAAACAGCCCATTTTCCAAGTTATTCTGTCTTTTATCGTATCCTATTTAATATCTATGAATAAGTTCTTAATTTCAAATGTTTTATGTATTTTAGTTCTAGAATATCCATTTAACTTTCATACATATATTTAAATTCTTTGTTAAAATTCTTCATCTTTTAGAAATAGGCCTTTTGTCCATCTTTTCTTTTTCCTAGTACATACTAATCATGGTAAAAATCCCATCTGATGACTTCATATTTCAGTTATTTGTGAATCTTGCTGTCTTTTTAGATGTTTCATGATTTTTAATTGGATGCTTGATATAAATGAAAAGCCATAGAAGCTCTGGATCATGTATCTTATGAAAGAGTTAATTTTGCTTTGTCAGGTTGATGGAGTATTGGTGAATAACATTGATTGTATTAGTGGTTACTTTCAGGATTTGTTAGTCTGTTTTAGTGTTTCCTCTGCATGCACAGCTTAGAAATGGGCTGACAAGAATGGAATTTATTTGCAGATTTTTGGGTTCCTATTCTTTTTCTTCCTCTTGAGGACTTTGATAGACCTAAACAATGAATTCTTTCTTTCCTCAGCCCTAAGCCTGCTACTTTATGCTTGAGCTCCACTGTAGTGTGGAACAGTTTGGAAAATGTTTTCAGGGAAAAGGCTGGGGTGAATATAGGACCTACTCATATGTTCCCACCTCCAAGTGATTATAGCCCTTCAATTTCTATCTGCTTTTATATATTTAGTTAGGTTTTAAATCATTTTAAAGAGTGGAATTGTCTGATATTAACTACACCATCATGATCAGAATATTCTCACCATTTCTTTTATTTTAAAGAGAGCAAAATAAAACATTAAAACAAAATAATGAGAATGATATTGGACCTCAAAAACAAGACAGTAAGAAATCAGCCATAGCTACCATAATGCACATTGTTATCCTCTAAGTAGATGCTCAGACCATGAGACATAGGTGTGCAAAGTCAATCAAATAACGCAACCACTAGGTTATTTCTTTACTTTAGTTGCCAACATTTCAGAAACTTCAGGTGTGTGGCTTCTAACTTCTTTGATGTCTGTGTCTCCTGGACTTGCCTTGGGTGAGATATAGGCATGCAAAATTGATCAAACAGTCTAAACACTAAGTTGTTTCTTTACTTTAGTAACTGTCATTTCAGAAATTTCAAGTGTGTAATTTCTAATCTTTTTGGTCTATGTGTCTTGGACTTGTTCTGGGTGGGTTGGGGGTCTAAGACTGCACCTTGTTCCTTCATCTTGACATTTTCCTGTTCCTCTGAATCAGTAGGTTGCACAGTCCCAGGTTCTTCCTGCACTGACAACCTGTTCCACAGTGTAGGGGACCAGGCCAGGCTCCTCTGATCTGAGGCTCCTGGAGTGGCGGAGAGGGACAGGATGGTGATCCACTGATGCTCCCCCAATGGTGTTGGGGCCCTGGGATGTGGCCTGTTTTCCTCCAGGCTCACTGTGGGGCATGGTTTCCTCTCTGGGCCCATTGCAGTGGGTTCAAGTGAAGGGCACATCCCCCTCCCCTCTGGACCTGCAGCAGCGGGCTCACCAGGGACATGGCTTCCCCTCCTCTGGTGATGGGGCTTTAGGGCAAGAGGCTCTTTCTCTGCTGCTTACCACACTGCCATCTTCTCAGAAGTATCTCATCATTTCTTATGTGAACTTTTGCTTAAACTTCCAAGTCCTAGGTGGTGTTTCCATTTTCACCTTTGCCTGGTATTGCCAGTATTCTGACTGGGAGCTGCAAAGGAGACAGATCATATGTTTGACTGCTTTACAGGTTTTTGCCATGTTTCTCTTATCATTCCCACTCTTTTTGCTATAGTGCAATTATAATCAATGTTGAACTTCTGATTGTCTAATATGCGTACTCTTCTTAAGTTATAGACTGTTAGTAATGGTCTTAAGATCTCATTATGTTTAAATTTTACTGTTCTTAGGTGTAGAAATTGAAACTCAGACAACTTGAGGGTTATCTTATCTGGTTTCTTTTCTTGATTTTGAATTTGTCACTTGGTTATATTATTTCTTTGGAAATCTCCAGTATGATAAGTCTCTGATCTTGTGATTTTTGAATATACAGAATATCAGATATGTATTGCAAGGATTAAATTAATATACTTGTAATTATTAGAGACCTTAAGAATACTGTAGAACAAGCACTTGTCTGGCAAGTATGAGGTTGTGAGTTTGATTGCTGGCCCCTCACCTCCCCAAAAAAGAGTATTGTAGAATCAAGCTGATATCCTGATTTTTTTTTATTTGATGTTGGAAAATTTTACCTACTTTTATAAATTAGTTTATTATAATAATCAACTCAGATCAGATTTCTTATATTATTTCATTTACATACCATAATGATTTTAAATTTAGCTATTAACTCTTGTTTCAGTTGATTTGAAATTTTTTCTAGAATTATAATTCATTTGAGAAATCTCACAGCTATGAAATAAGGAGCTTGGTTAAATGTGTTATAAACACTGAAAGTAACCTGTTTTGTTTTTCATGTTTTCTCTTTTACTTCCTCTCATCTATATTGATGCAAAAAGAGAGGCTTGTCAGTTGTTAAAACACATCTCTCTCTTTTTTTTTTTTGTCCCGGGGATTGAACTCATGACCTCATATTTGCCATGCAGGTACTTATGCCACGGAGCTAAACCCCCTCTGTTGAAACTCATCTACTGCAAGACTTTCATTGTTTGCAAGTGTCTAGCTTCACATTATCTGATAGCAGTTGGAGTCATCTTTCTTCAATACCAGAAACAGTAGTTTTCCTTCTGTTTTACTTAGTCAGAACTATAATGCTTAGCAGTGTGGTTGGCAGTCCAGTGTAGTACTGGAGACTCTTAGAGCTTTCATCTTGTTACTGTAATCCCTAGAAAGGAATTGGCAACTGTATTTTTAGAAAGGCCCAAATTGACTAATTTTGTTTTTCCTCCATTGGCAGAAAATCGCAGGATAATGAGGATTATGAAATAATCTCATTATGTGGTTATTATTTAATGTAATTTATTTTATGAAATTTAGTTTCCTAGGATGAGTTTATCATGACTTTTTTTCTAAGTAGCATGGAAATGTAATATATTGAGCTTTCAAGTACTAGAGACATCATTAAATTTTGGCCAGTTCCCAGATAGCCATTATATTCTGCCAGTTGATGCAACTTGGGCTTAATATGTTTGGAATGATTTTTCCTTTTTAACTCACTGATGATTCTTTAATGCTATAATAATTTTTTTCTTTTTTCCCTAAAAGTTGCTAAAAGCATTCTGGTTTCCTGTAGAAATTTTGAAATGGAGTATTGTTAGAGTGTTTTCTAAGGTAGAGGAAAGCACTTTCCCATAAAATTTGATAAAGCATAATTATTTCATTGATTTCATCGCAAGCCTTTAGTTTTGCAAGTCCAGAATATGAATTTTGTCATTTAAGGAGATTGACTCTTTCTTCCTTAGAAGCAAAATAAAATTAAACAAATTTGGTATTGATGGATAAAATGAGAACATCAGTTTATAAATTTACATTGAGAAATATGGTAAGCTGTCACAGAAATTTTAAAACAGTTTCCTGACCACTCATTTTCTCCAAGAAAGGAATCATACATTAGAAACTTACTTACTCTGCATGGAAATAGAAAGATTAAATTAGGTGAAGGAAATGTTGATTAGTTTCAGATTAACATAGTGCATTCATGTATGTCTGCATTCAAGGTGATCTTGCCAATAGGCTGTGGTGATTATTGCTTTTATGATTTTTTTCATTTCTCCCATTTTTAAAAAGATGTCACTACCCAGTGTATTATATTCTGGTGATTCATGAAATTATCACTCTCTTGAAGTCGCAATTGCCAAAGCTACTAATGACCTTAATTAACTTGGCATAGAATTTGAGTTAAATATCATAATTGTTATGGAAGACATGCTTTAACTCCTTTAATTGTCACTTTTTTTCTTATGTCTAGCATACCTATAAAAATGCCTTAGAAAAAGAAACATGGAGAAGTATGTTAGACTACAAAAGATTGGAGAAGGTTCATTTGGAAAAGCCATCCTTGTTAAATCTACAGAGGATGGCAGGCAATATGTTATCAAGGAAATTAATATCTCAAGAGTAAGTATATTTTTAGTTTGGTTACACAAACAACACCAAGTTTCCCCAAAAATAAGACCTGAAAATGAGCCGTAGGCTCAAGGAATAGCTCTTAAAATCATTCTAGAACTTGTTGTCTGGTTAGGTTTTATTTTCAAAGAAGCAGTAATTTAGCTACATTGGGGCTTACTGTTAAAGGACTTGAAAAGATAACAGTATATAACAAATGAAAAATTGCTTTGATTCTGAAGGGTACTGCTAATTTTAGAATAGTCTGTTATAGCCTTTCAGAAATCTGTGATAGGGCTGGGGATTTAGCTCAGTGGCTTAAGCGCCTGCCCTGCAAGCGCAAGGTTGTGAGTTCAATCCCCAGTAAAAAAAAGAAATCTGGTGATATATGCTTATAGTTTTGTGGTTAGAAAAATATATCTACTGTTTTTCTAACTTAATTTAGTTTGGCTATCTTAAAATGTTTTTACTTACAGATATACTCATTCTTTTTAACTTCTTGCTGTATTTTGTTGATTAGTCTGTACTAGTACCTTTTGTTTTTAAATCACTTTTTTCCTGAAGGACTTTTAGCTCTTATATCGGTGTCTTAACTCATTCAGTCTTTGTTCCTCCCATTTAAGATGTCCAGTAAAGAAAGGGAAGAATCAAGGAGAGAAGTTGCAGTATTGGCAAACATGAAGCATCCGAATATTGTCCAGTATAAGGAGTCATTTGAAGGTTAGATAAATGTTGCAAGAGTTCAAAATAGGTCCTAAGTCATTGGTAACTTATGACTATTTTCCTTAAAAGGATTATTTTATGAATATACCTCAAAAAATACAATTTTTGCTTTAATATCTATGCATACAAAGGTCAGCTTTATTATAGGCTAACACTGTTCTGATACTACATTATCTCTGTGTAACTTCATACTGGCTTGTTCTATTAGTGATTGTTTAAGAAGAAGCAAGATGGGGCTGGGGATTTAGCTCAGTAGCATAAGCGCCTTCCTGGCAAGCACACGGTCAAGAGTTCAATCCCTAGTACCAAAAAAAAGAAAAAAAGAAACAGCAGCAGCAGCAAGATAATAAATATAAAAATTTATACAAAGCTAGAACAGTAATTCACCTATTTTTAAATTTTGTTAGTACATGTTTACAGTGCAATCATCTTGAGGAATGGGTACACGTACATTCAGTAGCTTCTTTTTTTAATTCCCTTTCCCTTTCCCCCACCTTCCTCCTCCTCTATTTCTCCATCCCTATTTTCATTATTATTGACATTATTAATCTTATTTATGTTATACCATATAATGTTTACATTCATTGAGGTTATTAGGTTTCTAGTAATTAACCTATTTTTAAGCTCAACTCCTTTTAAGTATTGCTACTACCACCACTAAGAAAGTATTTTTCATATTAGTATGTTTCGCTATACCTCATTATTATAGTACTGAGATATATTAAAAGCTTTCTCAATTTCTTGAGCTGTAACTGTTGTTTTGGAACTACTATGTCGTGTAATTGAAATACACTGTGAATGTTTACATTTTAAAAAGATATTAGAGTAAAAGTCACATGTCATTAACTCCCTTCAGTCTACTCCTGTCACTTTGAACATGCTTACCCCACTGTTGTTGCCACTTTGTGAGTCAGTTCTGGAAGTTCCCTTTTATGTGTTTTTGAGGTGTGATCACAAATAAGGTAAATACTGATGCTAAGTGCCAACCAGTGAAAAAGCTAGGCTTGTAAAATATTATGGTGTGTCCTTATCCACCTTGTTCATCAAGTCTGGCATTGTGTAACTTCTGGTTGTTTTCTGAAGTCAAAATGACGAAGAAAAATAAATGTTCTGACAGTGAGTAGCCATGACACAGCAACTAAAGGTACTCACAATAGTATTTCCAGAACTACAGTAGTTTAACAAGTGGCCAGAGTAATAGAGTGTGTTCAAAGGGAGGGGGAGTCTCCTGAAGGGATTTAGTGGCAAAGTGTCTTTTTACTATAATACATTTTTAAAAACTTAAACATTCACCGTACTTTTCAATCACACTTTGTATATACCATTGTATTTGATAATGCAGGAACTAAATAAGGCAAAACTTCTGTAAAGGCAATTCGAGGTAGCTTAATGAAGTTCTACCAAAATATCACTCACATTATTATCATAAATCCTTAAAATTGCAGAACAGAAAGATAATCTGAATTGAAAGCAAACCATAGTTAAAATGACTATGTTAAGTTCATATTATATGCCAGTTTCACAATTTGAATTAGAGATCAACTAAATGTATTCCAGATGAGCTAAGTAGCTACAAAAGTAAAGCATACTTTTAAATATATGATTCAATTAACACAATATGTGTTCAGTTTATTATTTTTATAATGGCAATAAAATGAAGATTTCTATCTTGTGTGAAAGTACAGTGTTAACCAGCTCTTCTCAAAATCTTGAATGCCTTTTATTCTCTCACATTTTTTAGTCTTTTTTCTTTCATTGCCATTATTTTAATATTTCAAGTTAAAGTATTTTAAATGTATATTGACAAATATTCCAAGAGATATTTTTTATTTATATTGACAATTTCACATAGGAAATGTCACATATAGATGACTGAAAAAAGTGCATAGTTCTTAGATTTATTATTACTGTAATTTAATTTTAAAGAAATGCATGCTCATGTTAAACATATTCAAAAGTATAGACATAAATGACCAAAAGTTAAGTTCTTTGTTCCTCTGATTCCACCCTCATTCCTACTTCTTGGGGGTAAGCATTATGAATAATTCAATGTTTATTCTTTACTGTATTTTCTGTGCCTTCGTGAAACATATAGTGTTAGGAAAAACAAAGTATCTTGTTTTTTGCTCTGGTCTTGCACCATAATTAAGACAGAAGACTTTGTGACTTCAAAAGGTATAGGAATTTTACCAGCAACCAGCCAGAGGTCCTGCGGTGGACACTTAACTGATAACTTTTTTAATCCAATTCAGATCAGACACTACATGGAGATAGATTAGGTTGTATAGATTAATGGCTCAATCCCCAAGACTGTGCCCACTTCAGAGCTGCCAAAAAAATTAGTACATTAAATCATAAAATGCTGTGAGGAAGGCTCAGTTTTCTATGCTTTAGGAGTCCTGAAGAGGAGTCCTTTAAAAAGAGGCATAAAAGAAATTTAATATTGAAGTCATGATTGTAGATATTAGATTCATTGTAACTAACTGTTCTAATGTCCCTTCAAAGGCAGTGTGACAGTCTCACATCTAGGTCACTGGATGCTTTTTATTTCATTTATTTATTCATTTATTTATTTATTTTTGCTGCGATGGAGTTTGAACTCAGGGCCTCATACATATCAAATGTAGTGTATGCTCTACCACTGAGCTACACCATCAGTTTCTAGAGTGATTTACTTAAAATCCCAATAATATGCATATGGAAAATAGTATATGGGAACAAATTGCAGTGCCAACAAAAACAGATTGAACAGTCCTCCCAATTATAAATTCAAATTTGAACCATAATTAAGACAAGTGCACCTGTAATCCTAGCTACTCTGAAGCCTGAGGCAAGAGGATCACAAGTTTGAAGCCAACTTGTTCAACTTAGCCAGACACTGTTTCAAAAACAAAACAAAAAGGGCCTGAGATATAGTTCAGTGATAGAGCATTTGACTAACATGTGCAGGATGTACAAGATCTTGGATTCATCCCTAGTACTGAGAAGAAAAGGCTGTTTTTCAGTTAAATTAAATGAAGATCATATGTATTGGAAAACCTGATAGGTGTCTGAGTAAAAAATGGAGATCCAAAGATACAATTGAATGATTTTGATAAAATTATTCCATATAACTTGGAAGTGATGAGGAAATATTTTCATATACATAGAGTATAAATATAGATTATATTGTTAAACATTATAATTAAAATTTTGACTATTTTGTCCATATTCCCTAACATTCATAAATGCATATGAATAAAAAATTTTGACCTTATAATTAGGAAAATGGATGATTGCCTTATGTAATTAAATATTTAGGTATATGTTCCATTATTCATATATCATTTTCGGGTTTGTTTATCTGTGCCTATCATCTGTGAATTGCTTTCATTTTTTGTTTTTATTGTCTCCCTCTTGTTTGAATTTTTTCTTAGCCTTTTATATTATCAGTACAAGTGTTTCAATCTCACCTATTGCGATAGAGGTTGATATTCTCTTTGTTCATATTGCTTCTGCCAAAATCTAACTACCTACTTGAATAAAGCGTCTCATCAGGGTTAAATTTGGGTGGCTTTTGGATACAGATAACAGAAAACTGACCAATATTGGTTTAAGTGAGAAAGATATTTAGTTATCTCACCTAACAAGTGTTATGACAAGCAGGTCTGTAATAGTATATATGGTACTATAATCCAGGCTTTTATGTTTTCTTTTCTGCCATCCTGAAGATGTTTTTTAGTCTAATGCTTTTCATCTTGTTTCAAGATGACTTTCACAATTCCAAGCATATGTCTGCTTCCAAAGCCAAAAGGAGGGGGAAATGGTGACAATAGCCTGTTGTTGTTTTTTTCCTCCTCTGCCTCCTTTTTTTTTTTGTTGGTACTAGGGATTGAATCCAAGGCCTTACTAGGCAAAGTGCTTATCACCAGCTCTATTTATTTATTTATTTTTAAGACAGGGTGTTACTAAGTTCCCCAGGCTGACCTTAAACCTATGATCCATCTGTTTTAGCCTCCCTGCCAGGTACCTGGGATTATAGGTGTGAACTACCTCACCTAGCATGAGTCTGTTCCTTTAATAAAATAAATGTGTTTTCAGAAGTCAGCTTTCAAAATTACTTTGATCTTATTGGCCCAACCTGAAGCAGATACCTACCTCTACCTACGGTAAAAAAAAAAAATAAGAATCAGACCATCTAGGTTTTTTCAGCTTTTAAATTGAGAAATTATGGGGAAAGAGTATTAGAACTAGCCAATCAGTGGTACAGCACTTTCCTAGAATGAAGCCCTAGGTTCAACCTCTGCCCCACCTCAAACTGGGAAAACACACACACAAACAAAACAAAACAAAAATTTAATGAGACATGGTGGTGCATGTTTTCATTCCAGAGGCTAAGGCAGGAGAATTACTGTAAGTTCAAGGCTATCCTGAACTATATAGTGAAACAGTGTCTCAAAATCCAAAGCAAAAGCAAACAACAACAACAAAAAAAAATTAGCCAACTTTTAGTACATATTTTTCTGAGAAATTATAACATATCCTGATTATTATTTATCTATTACTCTTGATTATTCTCTTAATGTGCATTGAGGCTTTATAGTCTTTAGCTCCAACTTCAGATGGTTTCTGGATGGTAGTTTTTGTTATTCAAAGAGTATTTATTTGTGTGCCAGCCTATTGGTGATAAAGATAGTGTCTTGAATTTCTGTATCTCTAGCATTGTGTACAAAGTGTCTGGCAAATAGTGCTAAGCTTTTGGAAGAAATACAACACAGATGAGTACTTCCCTTACAGCAAAAAGATTTTCTGTTAGCCTTACACTTTAAGTATTTATCTAAAAAATAATAGTAAGGGGATGGGGATTTAGCTCAGAGGCATAAGCGCCTGCCTTGCAAGCGCACAGTCGTGAGTTCGATCCCTGGTACTGATAAAAAAAAATAGTAAATATCTAAGCAGCAGAATATGTTACTAAATTCATGTAATAAAGCTCAAATATTTTGCTTCTAGGATTGCTTCTCCATTCCTTTGTTTACCTTGTCCCCTGTGCCTCTCTTATCTTTCTCTCTGTCTCTGTCTGTCTCTGGCTCTGTGTCTCTCTCACATGTACACCTTTTTTATCCTTTGATCATTTTATTTTTTAATAACCAACTTATGGTACAAAATTCAAATGTTTACAGAATAGTGAAAGTATATCATTTGTGTCTATCTTTGAGACACCTTTGTCCCGTTTTTGGAAATTAACCTTTGTTACCATTGTCTTGTTTCTTCAACAGTTAGTCTAAGCATTAATAAGCATATATAAATAGTAGCATAGTATAATTTTTTGTTTCTGTTTCTTATGCTATGTTACTGATAACATTGATGTATAATAATTATATAATTTTCAGTTGTGTTTTCTACATACATATTTGGATGACTTTTCTGTATTAGTTACCAAGAATCCTGTAGAGACTTAAATTGACTTAATCATCTAAGTTCCCAACCCTAATATGACATGGAAAGCAGTGTATTTAAAGAGGTTATGAGAACCACAAACAAGAACACTGCCACAAAGGAAGAAATAAGTAGTGCTAGAAATAAGGCCATAGCAGAGATAGTAAGGAAGTAAGAAATTGAAAAACTTTTGAGTTGTGGTATTTTTACTAGTAAGTAGCGGCTCAGTAAATGTTAAAAGTGATACTGACCACTCTACATTACATGAAAAAAAGTAGGAGGTGGAAAAAATGATTGTGTTTCCCATTCTTCCCCCAGAGGAAGAGCATAGGAGTCCCCTCTCTGGGTTGAGATAGAAGATAAATTAGGGTATGTACAATCTTAATGTTCATTTCACACAATACAATTTTTAGCAAGATAAATAAATATCCAGGAAGGTAGTATTTATGTCCTGTCAGCTATTAAATGCTCAGAGTACATCACAGCTTTTATTAATCATATTTGATTAACTAGTAATAGATTCAAGTGGATAAAACAAAACTGAAAATTAATAGTCAGGTGAAAACTAAGATAACTTACTCTGACAAAGAAATGTGTCTATTGAATGAAAGTGTATCTGTTGCATTTTGTCTATCTTCTAGAAATGTTGTGTGAACATCACTCTCCAATAGGATGGTGTTTCTTGGTAGAAAAAGAATTAATGATAGTGTTGCCTGAAACCAAAATCATTGTTCACTCGTGTAAACTCTATACTTTGACTTTGCACTGTAGTGGTTTTGAGTGTGGCTCTGTTTTTGTTGTTAACAAAACTGCTTTTTAATAAAGTACCCTTAAGTTAGCTGTACATTTGATATGCCTTTTCAAAACTGAAATATAATGTTTATATTTTTAGAAAATGGTTCCCTCTACATAGTGATGGATTACTGTGAAGGAGGAGATCTGTTTAAACGAATAAATGCTCAAAAAGGCATTTTGTTTAATGAGGATCAGGTAAGTTAGCATGTATTTGATTCTTACCCATTACTGAGAAATAATTCAAAATGTGATTACTTAAGTATTTATTTATTTTTAACTATAAATTCTAATAGGAATTACTGAAGTAGTCTGGGATCATGTTCAGTATCTTGATTGGCTCCCACCTTTGTTTAATTCATCACATTTTCAGTCTGTAATAATATATTGTTGTGTATGTAATATATTATTTCCTATGTGTATATAACATAGTAACTTATTTGTTCATTATAACTGGTTAATTATTTTATATACTATCAGATGTATACTGCCAGAGCATATCTTCTTAAAATGTAGTTTTGCTAAATAACTCCAACTTTGGAAACTTTGTATTGGTACCTGGATTAAAACTAAAATCTATTTTGATTTTAAGGATGTTTAAAGTACCTTATGTTAGCTTTGTTTTTTCTAATATTCCCCAACTTTATATCAGTTTTTTCTGTCTCTTGTCTCTGTCCCTCTGTCTGTCTCTCTCTCTCTGTCTCTCTCTCTCCCTCATTGTATAGTACCCACATTGACCCCACATAGTGAATGTAGCATAAGTTTACCAAGTCCTCTTGATGTTTGCATGGTTTTCAGTCTTTCGCTGTGTTGTGAAAACTAAAATCAACATTGCCAAGAACAAAGAAATCACATTTGTTTGGAGCTAATTGGGATTGCAATTTGTGAAAACTCATGTTAGATTTAATACGTGTTCTATACATTCTGTATGTCAGTTGGTTTGAATGTTAGTGTCCATAAAATAAAAAATTATTTTTAACTATTTTGTTTTCTCCAACCTCAAATGTTCCTGAATCCTTTTATTGGTCAAAGAAAGACTTGTGAAATGTAAATTTTGAAAGACATGATAGATCTGATTTTTTTCCCCTAGATTTTGGACTGGTTTGTGCAGATATGTTTGGCCTTGAAACATGTACATGATAGAAAAATTCTTCATCGAGACATAAAGTCACAGGTATGTTTATTCTGCCACTGATAACCACTGATATAAGTCAATTGGGACATGGGGCTTATATTGATTGGGCCACAAATTTTTTAGCTCAAACCAGGGTGCATAGTATTATCTGTCTTCTCCCATCATTGTTCTTGCCCTTTAACCTCAGAAATACGTTTCATCTGTGTTCTGTTTGATCTTCTGCATGTTTTCATATTATCCTCTTTCTTGATTCACTCACTCCTTGAGATGATCCAAATGTAAAAACTGGGTATGTGGAAGGTGGAGTTTTTTTTGAGGTTTTTACATATCCAAAGATGATTTTATTCCACTTTCTCTCATTATTGATAATTTTGATATAAACTTATAGGTAGGAAATTGTTTTCCTACAAAATTTTAAAGATATTGCTCATGTGTCTTGCTTTTAGTGTTGCTATTCAGGAATTTAAAGCTATTATGATTCCTGATCCTTGTTTCTTTTCTCTGGAAAATTTTAGGATATTGTCTTTGTTCCATTTGTTCTGAAGCTTCACAATGTTGTGCATTGGGGAGGCTGAGCTTTTGTTCACTGTGCTGTGCATTTTTTGTTACAAAATGTGTATTTCCTCTGGAAATATTCTAAAAAATGTTTAGCTATATTTTTTAAAATAATTGTTTTCTCACTACCTTACGGTGCTATGGCTTTTCTTTTAAACATAATGAAGCTTCTTTATCCCTTCAAGTATTTTCTTCGTTCTTTTAGATTTATCTTTTTATTTTCTGTCTAACTTTAGGTGAATTCCTCAATTCCAGGTGAATTATTGACTGCAAAATAACTAATTTACCCCTTTTTTTCCTTCTGAATCAACTTCCCTTTTTTGGGGTATCTAACCTAGGGAATTGAGCATGCTGTACCACTAAGATATATCCCCAACATCTAGATCCCTTTTTAAGGGAAGAAAGGGGACTATGGTGACAGCTTCATATACCATCTTTGCTATCCATCAGTCCTCTGAAACCTAATTTTATTTTACTATATCTTATTCCATTCAAATCAGCCACCCTGTCATCTTGGCATTGAACATTTCTGATTTAAGTCTCATGACTAATAAGGAGTTTAGTTTGCATTACACCACAAACTCCAGCCTTCTACTGTTTGATAGAGCCTTGGAATTCTATATTTATGAATGCAAAATAGGTAAATTAGAAATGCTTACAGTTAATTTGTTACATGTAAGCTAGATAGAATTTTTAGGCAGTTTATTTTTTTTGTGGGGAATATCGTGAGGGATGATTTCACACTCATTTTTTTAGATAGGTTTTCTTTTATTGAGATATATTTTATATACTATAAAATTTACCTCTCTGGATTTGTGTTTGCACATTTTATTTAAATGGAACTCATACAGTGTGTGCCTTTTACCTAATTTTAAGTTGAATTGTTTATCTTATTATTGAGTTGTAAGAGTTCTCCTTTTTTTGCATACAAGTCCCTTTTCAAGACATTTGATATGTAAATATTTTCTTTCAGCCTGTGGGTTGTCTATTCATTCTCTTGATGGCATCATTTGATGCACAAAAGTTTTTGATCTTGATGAAATCAGTTTATTTTTCTTTTCTTTTTTTTTAAATTTTCTTTGTATTTTTGATGTCATATCTAAGAAACCATTGCTTACTCCAAGAACATGAAATTTCCAATTTTCTTCTGAGAGTTTTATAGTTTTAGTTTTTATATTTAGTAGTCCATTTCATATGTGTTTTATGTATGTTGTGAGGTAGGACACTGTACTTTTTCTTTTGCATGTGAACATACAGATATTCCAGCATTATTTTTGAGCCATAGTAATTTCATAAAAAATATCATTGACTCAGAAAATGAATAGACTGTAACAATATTTCTGGGGTTTTCTTTCATTCTGACTTTTCAGAACATATTTCTAACCAAAGATGGAACAGTGCAACTTGGAGATTTTGGAATTGCTAGAGTTCTAAATAGGTAACATATCAATTTTACATTTCCTTTTGATAAATTTTCAGTGAAACTCCAGTATATGATGATACACATGTGATAATTTATTGTATCTTTATATATGTCAAGTTTCTCCATTAATTTTTTGTTCTTGTTCTAGTACTGTAGAGCTGGCTCGAACTTGCATAGGGACCCCATACTACTTATCACCTGAAATCTGTGAAAACAAACCTTATAATAATAAAAGGTATTTAAAATAATGTTTATTTAAATATTTATTGTTTGCTCTTTGTTAGCCTTGAAAATAATATTTTGAAATTAGAAATATACATATATATATGTTTTAATCTGATGAGAGGAATTGTAAAAAGCCATCTCACTGTCTCGCTGAAGGAACTATAGGAAGAGTTACTCTAAGTTATAATTGGAAATGGAGTACTTTCTTTGGTTTTTCTTTTTGTGTCAGTTACTTTTATTGAATTATAACTAATATTTATTGAACACATACTAAATGCCAGGCACTGTTTGAATGCTTTCTGCACAAAGAAACTAATTGTAGAGAGAGATAGACTAACTTCTTTGAAATTGTATAGCCTGGAAAGTGGTGGAGCCAGTACCCAGACTAGCCATCTGATTCCCAAGCCCATATTCCTAATCACTAAGCCACACTGTTGCTAACAGATTGTGTAGTGTGTGATTGGGAACAGCAATCTTCCTACTGTTGAATTCCAGTCACTTGTTATATCCTATCCTTCTTTCTAATTGAAAAGTTCAACCAAGAAACGTTGGTTAGTTTGCTCTTGTAGGTTTCTTTCACATTTAATTTTAGTAAATTTTTTTCATGTCAGTTCAAATAGTATTTTCTTTCTATAATATTTGTGAAAAATCATGATATTTTGCAAATAATTGAATAAAGTACTTTGATGTTTACAAGATAAGAATGACTGGAATGTACATGAAATTTTTGTAGTGTTTTTAAAATATTTTCTTTAATGAAATTTCAAATAGTTGCTTAGGCAACCGTTATTTTTCTAGCCTAGAACAACTAGATGCTTTTCATGTTCAGTGATGGTTGAAATTATTTAAAGGAACTGCTTTGTGAAGCACGTAGTTTCCCAAAGCATTTCTATGCTGTTTATGTTTCCTTTAAATGAACAAGTTTTAAATTATATTCTGATGATAAGAAACTTCTCATTTTTATGTTTTCTAGTGACATTTGGGCTCTCGGATGTGTCCTTTATGAAATGTGTACACTTAAACATGCAGTAAGTAAACATTTCTAAAATATTTTAAAACTTGTGTCATCTTTCACATGACCATCATATACTGGAAATTTTTCTTAAGTCAGTTTTTAAATTTCTCTTATTTTCTGAAGTATAAATCTAAGTTGATTTACCCTTAATATATATTCACATTATATAGCGTTGTTATACATTTCATACTTTTTTCTGAAAAGTTAGTTCTAATGAAAATAAATTTTGTCATCTTCCTGGTGACAAATTCATTTACTATGAATTTAATGTTATATACATTTTCGTTGGTTTCATGTTAGCATGCTCTCTTAAAACATTCAAATTATTTTAGTTTTGCATTAAAGTTACCTAAAAAATTTCATTCAGCATACACATCAAGAGATTTTATTAATTTAAGTACTCCTTCATTCATAGTATTTATAATATGTACTTTTGAGACTTTTGAAATAGCATAAAACACACCAATGATGGAGAGTTCTTGTTCAAAATAGATTAATCACTTTTTATTTCAAAATCTTTTTAAAATGTTTCCCCACTGATTAAAAAATACTATATTTTCATTACACAAAATTTCAGAAAACACACATAAAAAATAAACAAGCATATAACCATAAACTATTTTTTCAATCTGTAATGAGTACTGATAATATTTTGTTGTTTGCCTCTAGGCTTTATAGTAGATTAATTTTTTTTTAATTTTAAAGAGAAAAAGAAACAAAATTTCAAAACACGATAATTAGGGGGTAACAATGATACAAACATTGGGTATTGTTATCTTTAAATCAGTTACTCAGGAGTATAGACATCTGTTTTGTCTGAACAATACTAGCACAAACCTTTCTTCATTGAGCTCAGAGAAACTGTATA
The DNA here is from genome assembly GCA_004027295.1 of Dolichotis patagonum. NCBI lineage: Eukaryota > Metazoa > Chordata > Mammalia > Rodentia > Caviidae > Dolichotis > Dolichotis patagonum. The sequence goes on from PVJX010009540.1 coordinate 48,902, forward strand.
TAAATATAGTTTCAGCATCTCACACTGGTCAGACAATGCAGTGTGTATACTGTGTGTCTGATTTATTTATCCTCGATTAATTTATTAATAAATTTTTTGGATTTTTTTCATTAAAGATTATATTTTGAATCAGTTTTTAAAATGTGGCATTTCTATTTTTCTTTGCCATTCTTTTTGGATTTTTTTTTATTAAAGGTTAGATTATATTTTGAAGCAGTTTTTATAATGTGGTATTTCTATTTTTCTTTGCCATTCTTTTTATTGGCTGCATAGACTTCTGTATTGTCTCTTAGATTTTCTTTTTCTTTTTCTTTTTCTTTTGACATAGTGGCTGTCAGATATGTGTTTGAAAAAAATTGATCAGTTTTTCTGTGACAGTTGTTTCCGGTTCTTTAAACCATTGTTCTTTAAACCAAATCTTTCATGTATTTTTCAACCATTGATTCTGTATTTTAGAATTTTTCCTCTGAAAACCCTCTGAAACTGAGGGTTTTGCCAACCTTGATTTACTAGTACTTGTTGAGAGATAACAGAAAGTTACTAGAAAAAAGAATAGAGAACCATATCTTTTCTGTATTAGTATTCCATTTTAGGAATAGATGTGTAACTATGAGATTGAATTTACTTAAATTTTTATAAACTTATGACATTTTAAATGTGCTAGAGGACCCTAATATTTAGTAAAATCCTCATAATTGGTGTAGCACATTTTGTTAATATACTGTATATTAATAACATAACAACATTACACAGTTGTTTTAGCAGAGATGTGAAAAGCTTAATTTTGCCTGCTTTCAAAATAAAATTTTGGACTGCCCCACCACTGTTTCCTTTTTACTTCAGTTATAGTTTGTATTGTGCTTAATCCTAAAATAAATAGTCCTATTTAGCTTATATTCTGCCTTGGAATGTTTGCCATATTGCTGATTCTGTAGCTTTGGAGAACATCATGCACAAAACTATAATGAACACTGCTTCAGAGAAAACTACTTAATAGTTTTATTTATTATATTTTGCCCAAATACTTTGAGTTTTATGGTTAATTTCTTATTCTAGTTATGACAACAGAAACATAGGAAGATGGGCCTTAAATAAAGACTACTAGGTTGTTATTTTTTGCACCTTTGTGGTTCTTTGGGCCTAATTTCTCTACCACTAAAGCATTGCCTTTTACCATCTCCATTATTGTGGTTTATCCCATCTCTTTGAATAAGTAAGTTATTCTTAAAGTAAGTTATAATATTGTATTTTTTGAGTAATAATATCCTGTTTAAAATACATTTACGAATAACCAAGTAAACTATTCTACAGTACGTGTGCTGATTATATTATTTGAAAGAGTGTTGTATTTCTATTATATATTAATGGAAAAATAACTCTAATTGTTGATATTCTCAGCTTCAATTTCAATATGTTTTATGTATGCTGATTTATTTTCTGGATTTTAGTTTGAAGCTGGCAATATGAAAAACCTAGTACTGAAGATAATATCTGGATCTTTTCCACCTGTATCTTTGCATTATTCCTATGATCTCCGCAGTTTGCTTTCTCAGTTATTTAAAAGAAATCCTAGGGATAGACCATCCGTCAACTCCATATTGGAGAAAGGGTTTATAGCCAAACGCATTGAAAAGTTTCTCTCACCTCAGGTATGTTTTTTAAAATTTTGTAATTCAAGTTAAGTAGTAGGTTTATGGCGTTTACTTAGGACATGCCCTTGTCAGATCCATGGGGAGTAGGATGCCCTTTTCACACTATGTTGGCATCACTTGCTTTTACATCTTACATAACTCTATTTCCTTTCATATGCTTTCCAGTTTTACATCAGTCCTCTGTCTCTTGGGTTCCTTACTGTAAAATTACCTAACCATTTTGTGCTTCATTTGCCTCTCATGTAAGTAGTAGGGCTGTAAATGTGTATATTGAGGTTGTTTTGAGAATTAAAAGTGAATATGCACATAAAATGTCTATCATTAAGTGCTTAAAATATTTCATTTCTATTAAATATCATCTATTATACTATATCTCATAAGCATAATTTATATGACAGTTATATTCTCCTTGATGGAAAATAATTGGAAACCATTGTTTTTTAGGCATTTGTATGTATGTGTGGTAGATAATTGACTCATGATTTTTTCTCTGTTATTTAAATGTGTGTGCATAGTGTTTGTTGAGTCAAATCGAGTTATAATTTGACAGATTTTAGAAAACAATATCAAATTACTAATGTCAGTTATTCATAAAAATGTGATCACCTGAAATTTAAATTATTTTGCTTTTCATATTTAGTGTGACTTTTGTTAATTTAAATACAGTAATTAACATCTCTTCTATAAATATCTAGAAAAATCATACTTGTATTATGCTTGTATTACAAATATGCTTTTTTCTAACTGAGTGAGAAAGGAAAGTAAAATTTCCCCTTTTTTACAAGAAGTGAGGCCAGATGGAAAGAATATTCCTAAGTAATAGTGAACTGGACAACCCACAAGGCAAAAAACCTTGATCAGAGATGATCCTTTCCGCTGAGAATCCTAGGTTCTACTGTAACAGTGTCTGTACCCTTCTGGCTTAGCAGATCATCTTTCTGAATACTCTTCAGGGATATGAATTTAACTGTTAATTCCAAAGAATGGATTAGTAAGCAAGAAATCCAGTTAAAATTTGGAGATTAAAGGTTACTTGTATAGAACGTAGGAACAACTTCTGAAATGTGGGTGTCTCACAAGACTTCTTTGTTATAAATAACATTTGCAAAGACAGCTTTATGATGTAGTATACTGCTGCTTTTTGGCAGCTACTAGAGAAGAAACAATGGCTTCATTTAGTCTTGCTGAAGTTTCTTTTTCTTATGCAGTTAGTACATACAGTCACAAGGCTGAAGGAGTGGAATTCATCTAGCTGGTGCTGAAAGGGAAAATGTTAAAGATTGCAAGACCTATACTATGGGAAAAAGGTGCAAATTATGGTTATTAATGGAGTATTTGACATGTAATGGAGTATTATATGTTTATTTGTATACACTGATCCACCTTGTTAGTTAAGCACCACTTAGATCTCATTTTTTATGAAAAAAATTTTTTCTTTGTATTTTGTTTTCTAGTAACATATCACTTGTTCATTATTCAGGTGAGAAGGTTTATGACAGTTTTTGTTTGGTTGGTTTTGTTTTTGAGTCAGAGTCTCACTATATTGCTCAGGCTAGTCTCAAACTTCTAAATTCCAGTGACCCTCCCTACTTCAGCCTCCTGAGTGCTGGGATTATACATGTATGCAGCATTTGGCTATCTGATACCTTTTTAAGGCTTTAATTTCAAAACAGTATATAAGTTTTACTCTGTGTACTATTGTTATTCTTCCAAGTATTGCTATAATGCTCACTACAGTTTTTACTTTTAAGACTTAAATTCTCTCAATTCCATTAGCCAAGATTGATGGCAGGTTCTCAGTCTTTGAAACAACTTCCTGGATATGGCTTGACAAATCATGGATAACTTCTGATTAATTAGGATTTATAGCTGTTCAGTAAAACAATTTTGTGATGATAAAATGTTTCATGTACATTGTCCACTGGCATAGGCATCAGCCACATGTGGTTGTTGAACATTTGAAATATGGCTGATGTGGCTGAGGAGTTGAATTTTTAATTACATTGATTGAAAATTTTCATTCAAGTGACTACCTACAGGTAAACACTTGAGCTCACTATGTGCCCCAGACCAGCCTTGAATTTGGGGTGATCTTCCTGCCTCAACCTTCTGAGTGCTGGGATTATAGGCATGTGCTACCACACCTGGCTTCTATGTACCCATCTCTTAATTTGCAAGAATATTTGTAAAAAAGAAAAGATTCATATTCAAACAATGGAAAAATTACTAAATTTCGGGGCAAGTGAGATTATAAAACACCATTCTCTTCCAAGAAAAAGAAAAAAATATGTATGTTTAGGAGAGAAAACATATTCACATACTTTCTCTGAATTGCCTGTAAAGCAGATTTTCGTTTATATTCATTCTGTCTTATAGTGGTTCTCAAGATTTAGCACACATCAGAATTTCCTGGAGAGCTTTGTTGGGTTCTGTGACAATCTGTTTCACTACTAGGGTGGAGCTTGGTAATTTGCATATTTAATAAGTTCAGGTGATAATAAGTAATATCAGGTAATAAATTCAGGAATAAGTTCAGCCACAGTACTAATACTGTGGCTTTGAAAAGTTGAGAACTGCTGTTGGAAATTCTTAATGGGAAAGACTGACCTCTGATCAAAGTTTTCTGCGTTGAGTTGTCTCGTCCACTGTTAGTGTGGTACCCCAAAAATGAGACGACGTTCAAAAAATGGGGGAAAACATAGCGCTTTATTTTAGCTGGCACCAGCGGCACAGATGCGGTGGAATCTGCAAAACTGTGCAACCAGGTTGCATTTCCAAGGGGTTTATAAAGAAAAAAACCACAAAGCAAAGGTTGGGAGGGGCGAAGGCGACCTTTTACAGTGACAGCTGGATTTACAGAGATTTACAACTTGTGGTGGGCTGATTATGGGAAGCTTTATAGCTCAAGGTCAGTTTAGTGGAATCTTACAGAATACAAAGGTTACAGCTTTGTAGCTTGGTGGTCGGCTAGGTCCTGGAAATTTACAGAGAACAAAGGTTCTCTTTGCAGGGAGGGGAGTTGCCAAATTCCTGAAATTTTACAGAGTAAAATAGTCACAGCTACTAAGGTAAGGGGGTTTTGGCCAGGCCTCAGGAATTTTAGGAGGAACAAAGGTTGGAATCTAGGACAATGGAAACAGCGCTTAGGTTAGAGTACAACAGTTAGTATAGGAATATGCTTTCCATTAGTCCTCATTTCTCTTGAAAAAAGGTAAAATTTACTTTCTGTTCCCTTTCCCATGCAGTTAGACTAAAGGAAGCTTAATCTGAGTTAAATCTTTGTTAGGGTTATAGTTTTGCACTGAAAAGGAAACAAAATTACTTGCACAACCTATAAATAAGTTTTGCTTTTCAAAATGTTTTAAAATGCTGAGGAATAAGTGGTGGAGTCTTTATAATTTATGTTAAAATACACTTATTAAATTATGTAAGAATATTTATCCAATAGTTTACTGTCAAACATGAGTGCAAACTCACTGGAGATACTGAGGTGATACACAGTAAAGTTATAATAATTTGGAGGTTATCTTGAGAGTTTCTTTTGATTAGTGGTTCTTAAATAGTTGTGAAGTAAATGAAGGCTATAGATGCACAGAGAATATAAAGATTATTCCAGATAGGTACTTTGCTATCTGGCTGAGATACGGAATAGGTAAGCATTGGTTATTTATTAGATTATTTCTAGAAAAAAGTCTACCTGTAGAAGTAATACATTGGTAAAGCCAAAAAAGAAAATGTGACTAATGGGTAAGATTTTTTATTTTGAAAATTTAATCTTTCTTTTTTTTCCCTCTCTCTTTTAATATAAGCTTATTGCAGAAGAATTTTGTCTAAAAACATTTTCCAAGTATGGAGTACAGCCTGTGCCAGGTAAATGAAATTTTACATGAGACTTTTCATGTTTTTACAATAATCAAGCCTAATTATACTAAAACTGTGTAGGTAAGAGATAATAAATTGGGATGATTGTAGGCTAAATTTAATCTTGAGGAAAAATACCTCAAATTATGACATAGGGCAATATATAAGTTATTGATAAATTGGTAACAAAATATCTTCTTCTTGCCTATATATATATATATATATATCTCCACAAGAGACTAGCTGGTTGTGATGGTACACCTATAGTCTCAGTTAATTGGGAGGCAAAGATGGGAAGATAACAAGTTTAAGGTCTGCCTGGACAACTTAGCCAGCCTGTGTCTCAAAATAAAAAATCTGGGGTTGTAGTTCCATACTTCAATAGTTAGCACTGCAAAGGAGACAGGGCTGGCCTATAGCAATAGAGTCAGCATGTTCTCTTCTGGCAGGCAAGCTTTCTAAGAAGTCAAATCTTTAAAAAGAGAAATCGAATGTTAATCAAAAGTCTTCCTGTCACAAAAGCCAGAAAGACCCACTGTTAGCACAGTCTTTCCACATGGATAAAGGAATTAGAAAGAAAGTTGTATAAGAAGAACTAGACAAACATTTAATAGCCTAGAGCTAAAACAGAAGTAGTATTTCTGATGGAGTTAATAATTTTTTTTGGTATTGTTTTGCTGGTTGTTTTGTTTTGTTTTGTTTTTTCCCACTGTATAGTTCAGGCTGGCTTTTAGCTTACAATGTAGTCCAGGCTGGTCTCAAACTTATAGCAATTCTCCTGCCCCAGCTTCTTGAGTCCTGGGATTATAGGCATGCAGCACCATATCCAATTAATAATAAATTTCTTTTAGGCACCAATCACCTGCTTCATGCTAGAGTTTAGCCTTGACACAGTGATTGAGAAATACTCATAGTTTAGAATATAATTTTTCATTTTTGTGAAATGTACATGGAAACTATTCATGTCTATCATTTTTATGATTTTGTGCCTACATCCCATTTTCTAGCAGTTTTCATTTGCTTGTTTTAACACAAGTAGTTAAATTATAATATTGTGACTTTGAATGTATGTTCTAATTTGATTATATGGTTGAATTTCTTACACTTCCTAGTGTCTGGGTTAAAAATGTTTGTAGTTGGGCTGGGGATTTAGCTCAGTGGCTTAAGTGCCTACCTGGCAAGTGCAAGGTCGTGAGTTCAATCCCCGGTACCCCCCCCCAAATGTTTGTAGTATGTTTGGAAAACTTTACCTTAACACACTGTATCAGCATAAATTATTTCTGTATCTCTAAAATGCCAGCCAAATGGCTGATATCTAGTATGTGTTCATTGTAAAAAGTTTTTAAAAGAATTACACTAATTTTAACACATTGTTATATTTGATACAGTATTCTTTCTCTAGATGGAAATATGCATGAAGACTTTGAATTGGGATCATGTTATAACCAAAGTTATTTATTTATTATTAATTAATTAAATTTTTTAGCTTTTGAGACAAGGTTTTGCTCTCTAGTCCAGGTTGGCCCTGAACTCACTAGGTGGCCCAGGCTGGCCTCAAACTCATGGCAATCCTCCTGCCTCAGCCTCTGGAGTGCTGGAATTACACATGTGCATCACCACATCTGGCCCAAATTTAATTCACACTATTATATGATGAACATTTTGTGATACACTTAAATTTTCTCATCTGAGTTTAATGATAGTGTTTCATTATGAACTATAGGATAAATTTCTTTCTCCTTTCCTCTCCTAAAAAGGAAAAATGCTGGTTGAAGGAGACTGATTTAACATGATTTAACCCAGAATATCTTGAATTACATTGTGGGCTAAAAGAAGAAAGAAAACTGCTGCTCAGGCTGTGGGGGAGTTTGAGCAAAGAGGTTCATTAGTTAATATGGAAGATAGTCTTTTTTTTTTTTTTTTTGAGACAAGGTCTTGCAATGTAGTTCAGACTAGCTTTGAACTTACTGTGTAGCCCAGGCTGACCTCAAACTCGGACTACGATCTACAGTCTTAGATCGTCCTGCCTCAGCCTCCCACATGCTGAGATTGCAGGTATGTACCACCCACACCCAGCTTGATAGTCTTGATATAGATTGCCTTCTAGAAAGTTTGACTGCTCTGTCAGCAACATATAAAGCAATGTATAAATCAGCAATCAGCAATATATAAAGTTACCTATTCTGTGGTATTCTTAGTTAATGAATGTTTTAAAATGTTTTTTCTTTAATAGGTCTGTATAATAGGCATCATTCAGACTATATAAGAATAAAAAATTGTGCATAGTGGTAGAATTAATGTTTAACAGTTGCTCTGGAATTCTTTTTTGACTTTTGACAGTAATTTCTAAAATGATTTTTAAAAATTTATTTTTATTAGCTTTATATAATTCATGTTCTGTATAAAATTTACAACTTAGAATCTACAGTCTGATTTTTTTCAGTGTGTTCACATACATGTGCAACATAATCAATTTTAGGGAAGTACTTTCTTTACTTTGTTTGTTTGTTTTTTTGTACTGGGGATCAAACTCATAGCCTTGCACTTGCCGGGCAGGCGCTTGTGCTGCTGAGATATATCCCCAGCTCTGGGAGGTACTTTCTTATATGAACAATTTCAGCATGTTACAGGAGTTTAATCTTTGCTTCCAAAATTTTGCATTAGTGTAAAACAGTTGTAATATTGATATAGGCTAAGGACTGAATGAGCTAATTGATGAAAAGTTTCACATGCTATCACTGACTGTGAAAACAAAAAAAATTTATGTCTTGAAGAATTTTTAAATAAAGATTTAATACAAACAACTACTAGGAGAAAATGTTTGTGTCTTTATGTAGTTAAAAGACCAGCTTCTGGACAAAACTTGGCTTCTGTTGTGCCTGCTCAGAAAATCACAAAGCCTGCTGCTAAATATGGAGTACCTTTAACATATAAGAAACATGGAGATAAAAAATTACCTGAAAAGAAACCACTCCCAAAGCATAAACAGGTATGATCGTGCTACAAACTGTGATTAGTAACACATTCGATTTGACTTTACTTTATTGCAGCTCGGTTATCTTTATATTCATAGAATTACTTTTATTAAGGAATATTGGTGTTCTCATTTCATCTCTGTCCTAAAACTAAGGAGCTTTACAGAAGTCATATGGAAACATTAAGTAGATATTGAAGGTAAATCATTACAATAAAGAGAGTTATAAATGAAATCACTTTTGAACAACTTTCATAGAGCTATTTGGTTTTATGTATGAAAGAAGTGAATACCTGTGATACACTTGATAAAAATCTAAAAAATTTGGTATTTAAGAATTTAGAATTAAGTAAGTCAAAATCACTGAGCTGGAAGGAATGTGATCATGTAGTAGATTCTATTGTATTTCAATTGAAAAGAATTAAGGCCTGTTGTATTTAAGTGACATGCCCAAGAACACAATGTTGGTTGTGGGAAACTTGATGTTTTCTTTTTGTCATTATTTGCATGCTTTGGTATTTATTTTAGAGTACATTTACACATTCATATTACATTCTCAGATACATTTTTATATACACTGCTGTAAGGTGAACTTAATAGTATGGATAATGAGTCACTTTAGTTAAAATCTGTCATAAAGTTTTTCTGAATAATTATAAAACAGTCCTCACATAAGTTATGTAAGTCAGCATCAAGTCAGGAAACAAGAGCTCCTCAGTAATTTAATAGTAAGGCCTGTTGTACCTATAATCTTATCTACTTGGAATGCTGAGGCAGGAGGACTGAAAGTTTAAGGACAGGGTGAGCAATTAGCAAGAACCAGACTCAAAATTTAAAAAGTTGAAAGGGCTGGGGTAGAGCATTTGCCTAGTGTGCAAGACACAATGGTTTCAATCCCCAGTGCCACAAAATGATAATAATAGAAATAGTAATAATAATAATATTAGAATAGGTAAAACTTAATATAAATACTGTAATTAACTACTTTCATGGAATTAACCTTTAAAGGTGTAAAGAGAGCACTAAAGAATATATTGTAGGAATAACAGATACAAGATGCAGCTGCTACTCTTAGTGCTAATGCAGAGTAACCAAAGACGGAACAATTTTTGAAATTCCCTTACCCTATGCTTAAAGCTGAAATTCAGACCTTATTAGGTAGGGTATAGCTTAGCCCTCTGGGTGGTGGATTTCACTGAGCTGCCACAGTCTGGGTCTGGCACCAGGAGACGCCACCATTGTACTGATGAAACCCCTGGGAAACTTCCCAGGTATACAGACTGGAAAGCTACTTGGAGAGCCACTGAACTCACTAGGAAATGTGTTGGATTGTAGTGCAATTTGCTTGGTGCTGCTAAGTTGGAGTTTTTTGTCGGTTTGCTTTGATTTGGTTTGGTTTTTCTTCCTGGTTTTCTTCTTTATCACTGACTGCTTCTTCTCAGTGGTAAGTTTCTCATCTCCCTCATCTCTAAATGCTAAAGAATCCATTCCTTGATTATCTTCCCTCTTAGTATTACACAGCTTCACCTAATTGACATCTTATGACTGTTATGGTTTAAATCTAAAATGTTACCACAAAGTCTTATGTTCGAGTTGAGTTGAGGTTTTTGAAAGATGATGGGCTCATAGAAGTGGTATACTTATCAGTGGATTAATCCATGAATAAGTTCATAACTGAATGTGCTATTAGCTGTTCATCTAGTGCCGGGAATTTTTATTTACCTGCATCATCGTTAAGTGAAGAACCTTACTCACTCAGCACTTCACATCACCTAGTGGCAGCTCAGGGTCTACCTCCCCATTTTGATGTGGAGCTTTTCATCCTGCAGCTAGCTAGAGAGAGAGAGAAGCTTTGCCAGCTCTGTCCACCAGTGGTGGCCCTGGGATGTGAGTACAGTGTGGAGGCCGAGGCCCAGCTTGGTGCTCCAGTGCACAAGTTCACATTGAAACCAGGTGATTTGTTGTGTCTTCCAAGAGGGACATTGGTCAAGTGGACAGTCCTTTAGGGCTGGCCATTCAATCCACGTGACCATCACCATCTAACAGAACAACTCATGGAGCAAATTCCTTTTGGACACCATTTCTGGGCTGGCATTTGATACTGCACGACAGATGTAGAGATCCAGAGTAGAATTCACCACCAACCGTTCATCCAGGTGGAAACCACAACTGTTGCAATAAGAAGACTTAAGTGGCTTTCTGAGGATTCTTGTGGAACAGTAGGAGGATACCAAAGAACTGCTTTTTATCAGATATAAAGAAGGGTTTTGTTATACATAGACTTCTTCCTTACTATGTAGGAAATGGAACACATCTGTCAACACGAGGTGAAAAGCTACCGAAGCTGGACAGAATAGCAAGACTGCAGCTTAAAGACCACATCATCCTTACAGTGGGGCCAGATCAGCACTGATCAGATGAACCTCAAGAAAAGAAAGAGACACACATGTTGGGAAATGAGGAGGAAAAAGAGTTTCATAGACTTCGCTTTCTGTTGTCACGTGTGGATGCCTTGAGGCAAATTTGGAACAGTTCAGATATTTCTGTCAAGGACCTGAAACTTACTGCAGATAGATAAAATCTTTAATCCAAGTAGTTTCATGCCTTTCCAGAATTTTATATGCACATATTTTTTAAAAAGGTAAGATGTAAGAGCTAGGTAGGTACCATTGTTTTGAGTCAACCCACTGAGTAAGAGCAGACTACATGACCCACAAAGAGAATATCATCATTCCTTACCTAAGTATATGTTATTGTGAGAAACACTGTGTTGATGGGCACATGGAAGAAAAAACAGTTAAGTTACTAAGTATCCCAGAATGTGACCAGAGCAGTTTTGTTTTTTTTTTTTTAAATTTAAAAGAGAATAAAACAAAAGGGGGCAGTACAGAGCAGATCGGAACAGGACAACATAGGCAACATAGTACTTTACATTAAGTCAACTGGACATCAACAGTATCTAACACCATATCTCTTACTCTGCTATAGTTGAGCATAGTTTCAATTACAATAATATCAAACATAACACAATAGTATAAAGCCATGCATATAGTGAAAGAATTACAAGGCTTTCTGAACCGAATAACAGAAAATGATCAATGGGTACTATAATATCTCATTTTTGATAAAAAAGAAAAAAATTTGTTTGAACTATCACACATATTCAAATTCCAATAAGACACAATGTGGTAGATAGAACCAACGGTAGTAGAACAAAAAAAGCATGGTAGGACTTCTAAGAAGGATAATATTAAATCAGCAATAG
>PVJX010009541.1:0-60768 GCA_004027295.1 Dolichotis patagonum
AGAATGGGTAGATGGAAAATACTTCAATGTGTCATCCCATTACTTAAGTATTTAAGGTCTACAGAAGACCTTTTGAGATCAACAAATGATTTTTTTTTTTTTTTGGCCATAGAAAAGCTTAGGTGAACAGAGAGTGAGTTATTCTGTGCAGGACAATTTGTGAAAAATGCAATCACCAGTGTTTGTGAACCATTTTCTTATAAATATTTTTAAGTGTATTTTTTAAAACAAGAAGTAACCTAACAATCTTGACTATACTTAGGTATCCAGTCTAGGACTTGGAAGCCAGGCTTGGAGGCGCAGGCCTGTGATCCCAGCACTGTAGATTTTTTTATGTACTATGAAAACTGTCTTGGAGATTTGACCTAATATATACTAGCTTTTGAAGAAAGTTTAAGGATAAATTATTATGCATGTATCTATGAGATAGATAAGAAACTTTATTTCCCTGACATATTTTGTATTGTGCTTACAAAAGCAATTGAGATTAAGGTGTTATAAATGAACCCCCCCACACACCACCATAACACACACGTGTGTACATGAATACCTATTTATACACTGTATATTCTCCTATATGTATGATCTCTATATTGTATATCTACACATGGTATAGTAACATTAACTGGTGTTCTGTTTGAAACCAAAACATAGTAATTTTTTCCATTTTTGAAGCTCTGCATGGTGTCTATTTTACATACATATGGAACAGTTTCACTCACTTTAGGAGCTGTTGGCCAGAATGTGTATTCAAAGACCAAATAAAACAAGAGTGTGCTAATAGATACGAACCAGATGGCCCGCAAAGAAAAACTTGTTTTGGACAGAACGTTCCACTTATTTATTCGTGTTTATTGATCTGAAAACACCCTTATTCTTGTGTGCACCCCATACTCATTCTTGTCCAGCTCATGAAGTGAATGATACTCTCAGCCCCCTTCATTCCGGACATTCACAGCCCTGGTGTACCCCACCAAATGGTTCTGAGAGGAACCCAAACGCGTCCCTGCCCCCTGCTCTAGTTCTTTTGGTTAATACACAGTTGGGCCAAGTTTAACTCCACCCACACAGACAGTGTACTTCCTCCAGGGTCAGGGCCCTCCTCTGCATGCCTTTCCTTCAGTACATTCTGGAATGACTAAAGCGGGAGATGGACAAGTTCTGCCTTCCATTTCCTCTCTGCCTCCCTGTACTCAGAGACTGCAGAAGTTAGAGACCAAACTGTGAAATGAGGTAGGAAGCAAAACAAGCTCCAGCTCCGCCTTTTGTTTTCTCTCATGATGTGTGGCTTCTGAGACTGGGATTAGCATTTGGTTCTGTGCTGCCTAATCACTTCCCCAGATTATTTCTCTACCCCTTTATTTTTGGACTGATCAATCACTCTGCTGTCATCACCTCCACTTGTTTATCAGTTTTCAGAGACACAGACCCTCTCAGTTAAGTCACTAATGGCCCAGGCTGGGCATGCACTTGTGATCCTTTCACCTCAGCCTCCCGCAGGGCTGCGCCTCCAGACCCTGCTTCCAAACCCTTGACTTACACTTACACTTAAAATATTTATAAGAATATGATTCATGAACACTGATGTTTTTAAATTCAAAGAATAAATTAATTGGATCATTTGCAACCTTTGACATTTTTCTGAGAACTATTCATAAATAATGGACACTCATATGCATCATGGAGGTTGGGACTGAGTGTCAGTCTGATTAGCTTCTGGATCTGCCTGGGGTATTCCTGGAGCATACTCTGGGATGCATGTGGGTGGGTCATGGAGGGGTGACCTTGGGTCTATATCTGTCCCCTTGACATCCCCCACCCCCAGCACTGTCCGCCACACTGTTTTCCAGCTACCATGAATGAACCAGCTTACCCAGCCACATTCTGTTACTGCAACGTTTTTGCCTTGGAGCCAGCTGCTCATAGTCTGATCTTTGAAATTGTGAGTTAATCAAACCTCTCCCCCTTTAGTTTGTGAATATTGAGTATTATATTCTAGAAATGGGAAGCCTGACTAACACAGAAAGTTGGTACGGGATAGGTGGGGTGTTTGCTATAATTCCACTTACTACATGGCTTGAAATTCTTTGGAAATCTCTGCAGGCAGTGTTGGAAAAGTCCTGAAGATGTGGGCCAGAGGAGCCCTGGAATGATGTAAGCAGAACCTGGTGGGTGATTCTGGTTGGAACTGAGAAGACCAAATGCTAATAGGAATGTGATGGTGAAGGGTGAGCTGAAGTAGCTCTCAGTGGAGAACAAAGACTCTGCGGACACCCAGACTAGAAGTTACCGTGTTATACTCTGGCAGAAAATTTGTCTATGTTTGCCCATATCCAGGAACTTTGCAGTAGACTGAGATTAAGAAACTGATTAATCTACTGGGAGAAATTTCAAGACAGAGCAATATTCGTGTTGTGGCATGGATGCTATAGTCTGCTTCTAGCCAGATTTATAGTGAGAACTAGGGGGAAAGGCAGAGCAGAAGAATTTGAAAAATTTAAATCTGGGCCCTGAAGAAACTCTGCATAAAGTTAAAGACAAATTAGACTGGGTGTTTTATCACCGCTGAAAATGAACCAGACACTTCGTGCAAGAAGAAAAATTCCTTGAGGGCATCTCAGGAATCATCCACCACAAATCAAGGTTACCAAAGTGTCAAATTTGCCTTTGAGAAGCAAGTCCCAGGGATGCCTGCTTGAGAAGGGACTTCCAGGGAATTTATTACCTGGGACTCATTTCTCTGCGCTCAGCCATCCAGAGGTCCATCAAAGCTGCAGTCTGCACGGGACTCCCTGCTGCTTTACGTGACAGCCAGTCTTGGCATTATCTGCCTGCTACTGGCTTTACTGGCAGGCAGGATGTAAGAGTTGTGGGGTCAGGGAGGCTTTTACACAGTTTCCAAAGGATGCCTGGGAGGTCAGGCAGTGTTCTGGTGACGGCAGCCAGCACATGAAGCTGTGGGAATGTAGCCAAAGATGCAGCAAGGCCTCAGGAAGTCAGAGATGCCAGGAGTGTGGACTGTCTGCAGGTGATGAGTGGGGCTAAGTCAAAAGGAAGGCTGTGGAGGCTGCAGCCTGCAATTTATTGATAAGGGTGGGTTCACCTATCAGTGAGGTGGATGTGTTTGAGTACAGTGTTGACACTACATGGGATGTGGCAGTTAGGATGTAGTGCCAATCTGATTGGCTTAGAATCCTCCTGGAGATTGGTGGAGCACACTTCCAGAAGTGTCTGGGAGGATCATGGAGGGCTTGGGCATCTACATCTGATCCTTCAGCCCTTCCTCTCTGGTACTCCCCCTGCTTTGCTTCCTGGCCATCGTGAACTACGCTGCTTTCCTCTGCCCCAGCTTTCCACCATGATGTTTTTGCTTTGGGGTCACCAGATCATGGACTGAACCCTCTGAAATAGCAATCCTATTTAAACTCTTCTTACTTTAAGCTGTGGGTGTGTGGTATTATGTCCCATGATAAGCAGGCTAACTAATACATGAACCTATCACATTCTATTCAGTTAAAAATCCCATGTTGTATGAAAATGTTTCATTAGTCTATACAAGTCTTCAACAAATACCTTGGTGAATATCTCTTGGTATCAATATATTATTCTATGCAGTAGACAACAAGGAGAATCCTGCTACAAGACACATATAGTTTAAAAATTGTAATCAATACTAGAAAAATTTGTGTAGGGTGATTATACCCCATGCAGTCATACTCTGACTAGGATTGTTGCAGCAGCTAATTGTGCAGACTCCATGTCGTGAGTCTTACAGACCAAAAACAACAGCTGGGGACTTTGTCGTGCAGACTTCCTCATCGCATGGTCTTGCAGGTGTTGAGGTAACCGTATTATTTTTCTTCTATAACTTATTAAGTTGTTAAGTGTAAGTTGAAGTAATACCTCTATTTCTGAGATAAACTACATTTGTGAGGTATTATTTTTAACATATTTCTGTTACTTTAGTACAGTTATTTAATAGTTACATAAATCTCTGTATGATTCATAAGTAAGACTAGCCAATCACATTATTTTTATGTCATTTAAGTCCCATTTATATATCCAAATTAACTAGTCTCAAAAAATAATTTGAGAAACTTTCCCTGTCTTAGTAAACACTGAAAGTGTCCAGTAATCCTGGAATTTATGATTCTTTCAATTTTCTACAGTTCTCATGAAGCGAATTTCATCTTGTGCTACTTAGGATAGATTGGGGGACATTTATGATTCTGAGATGTTTTTTAAATATTGTAGTTCAGTTTAGCATTTGACTTCTTGGAAAAATTTTTCATAATTTGTATTATTCTCTACAAAATTAACCACTTTATTTGAGTCCTTAATTTAGTTCTTTAACATTATTCATGAAATATGGTCTTATCAAATACACACACACACACACACACACATATATGCTACTTGTATTTCAAAAAGTATTTACTCATGTTTTCTCTTAGTTATACTTAAGTGGATTATATACTTCATTGTTCTTGCCTAAGAATCAGCTTACTTTTATTGATCAACTATGATATTATATGTGTCTGTTTTAATTCTCTTCTCTTTTTTTATTGACCTTCTTTTATTTTTGGGTTCATTTTGTTGCTTTTCTTTAGTATTTTGACACATATCCTTAGTTAAGCATTGTTGAACTTTTTTTATTTTCCAACAGTGCACTTAAAACTGCAAATTTCCCTTTCAGTACTCCTACCTGCCACAAATTTTTACACATAGGTTATTTTTGTTGAAGCTACCAAGCCTTTGTAACTTTATTTACCTTATAACCTAAATTTACTTACAAGTGGGGAATTTAGTACCCAAATTGAAGAGACATTTGTTATCATTTTGATAGTGATTTTTTATTTTAATGTGTGTGACTGGTGAATATGGGAAATATTTTTAAATATTATCATTTCATTTTCACAGTTCTGCTAGATATTTTGAGACTTTATATAAATCAATTTAAAAATCAATACACATTTGTATGACTTTAAAAATAAATTTTTAGTGACCATTGCATTGATTTGTATGAATTTGGCTTTTTCTATAATTTGCCTTTCTCCTTTAATTCTATACTTTATTTCCACTAATATTAATGTGATGTTATCACATAAATTTTTGTCGATATTTACCTCTTCCTAAGGTTCTACACATTAGGCATATCACCTGTAAACTACATGTGTTATTTTGTGTGTGATGTCTTAAGTCTAACTTGAACAATTGCATAATCATATTAAAACACAGACATCATCAAATTTAGGAACACCATAGAATAGTTTTGACCAGGAATTGTCCAAAGTACAGATATCTTGAAAAGCATAGAAACTGTCACTGTTTGAAGGAAACTCAAAAGATGTGGCAAATGCAATATAGTATCTTGTACGGGATCCTAGAACACTAAAAAGGACACAATGAAGAGACTGGAAAGATCAGAACCACTAGTTTGCTTAATAACATTGTGTTCATGTGGCTGTGTCTGATTTGAGCTGTACCTTGGCTATGCAAGCGTGAGCATAAGAGCAAGCTGGGTAAGAATATATCGATACTTTTATTTAAGATTATCGCCTTAGTTTCTTTTCTTGTTGCTGAGTCAAAATAGCAAACACCCAAAGTAAAAAGGAGGAAAGATTTATATAGCCCACAGTTTACAAAGGTTTCATTCCATAATCCACTGGGTCCAAGAGTAGTGTGGCAGAGGAGAAACTGTCTACAGCAAGTAACAAATAACAGCAGCAGATTTTTTCTGCCTCTTTTATATTGTCTCCTGGTTTAGGGTGGTGCTAAACCAATCAGTGGACTAATTTAGTTAATCATGCTCCCTAATCCCAGCACTTATAAGCCTAACAATGAACCATGAATCAATTCCAGCATCAGACTCTGATTAAGCTGCTTCTAAAAAATCCCCACTGATGACTGCATGAGGCTTTGGGAGGACATTTAGACATAAACCATAACAGTATTTCCTTTTTTCCACATTCCACTGTCAACTCACATAGTATAGTTGCCTGAAGCAACAAGGTGTTTTTTGTTTTGTTTTGTTTTGTTTTGTTTTGTTTTGTTTTGTTTTTTGGTACTGGGGATGGAACTCATCACCTTGCATTTGCCATGCAGACACTTTGCTGCTAACCTAAATCCTCAGCCTGTTGCCTGAAATTTTTATTCTAGAATGCTATCAAAGACATGCAATTTTATTACTGAATTCAGTACATATTTAAATTTGTCAGTGGTTTTTGCTGATTTGTTTGTCCTTTCTCCATGTCCTGTTTCCTGCCTTTTCTTCTATTGTAATATGTTATTTAGAAGATTTTAATATCCTGTTATCATTTTAATTGATGAATAAAGAATAGTTTATATCATGTGGCAAATCATGTGGTAAATTGTGGCAAATGTAAATGCCACGTAAATTAAAGCTAACATATGCATAAAGACTGATTTTCGTGGCAATAACTCTCCAAACTTCCTCTCAGCAATTTTTAAAATTCACCACATTGCTATCAATATGGAATCATCATATCGTATAAGTACTATCTGGAACATATTCCTTCTGCCTAACTGAAATTTTATATCATTTGGTTCCACCTACTAATGATTAGTGTTAAGGTTTAGATATAAATGCCCCTCCCCCAGTCTACATGCGAGGTCGGGCTTTTGGAAGATGATTGGCTCACGAGGCTGCCAATCAGTGGACTGGCGTACTTGTGGGTTAGAAGATGGGCTGCCACCAGAGTCTTGAACTCCAAAGACGTGTTCTTGTTCTTGGCTCCTTCTGGTTTTCTTTCTCTCTATTGCTGGCTGCTGCAAATTGGCCTGCAGTTTTCCTCTGCCAAGCCTTCCATCCTGCTGTTTCTTCCTGGGAACCAGAGTCATGGATTGAGCCTTCTGAATCAAAGTAAACCTTTCCCCCTTTTAAGTTACTGGTGTCAAGTATTCTGTTCCCATGACAGAAAGGTAATCAATGCAAGTCACAGTGTCCAATGAAGGTAAGGAATGCAAGTCACAATGTCCAATGAAGGTAATGGTTACAATTTGCAGTGTCCAATGAAAGTAACTGATACAAGTTTCAATGTCCAATGAAAGTGAGGGATACAAATTTCAATTTTGAATGTCTTCATAGGTAGTACCTATTAGTCCCTTCATGTTTCCTTTTGAAACATGTGTACTGCAGTCCTTTACAAGCTTTTTAATGGATTGTTTCCTTTCTACTGAGTTTCTTCTGTTTTTTGGAGACTGTTGGTGAATACTTTCTCCTATCTCTTTTGTTGTTGCTGTTGATTTTCACTCTTTTGATGGTTTTCTTTGCTTTGCAGAAGTTTTTGTGTCCCACGTAATCTCATTGGCCTTTTTTCACCATCTGCTTTTCCAATAATATCAAAAAAATTATTACCACGATAAATGTCATGAGGTCTTTGTTTAGTAGTTTACAGTTTCGGTTTTTATGCTTAAATCCTTAACTCACTGTGAGTTGATTTTTGGGTATAATATAAAACGTGTCTGATTTCATTCTTCTTCATGTTCACATATACTTTCCCCAATATAGTTTATATAAAGAGACTGTTTTACCCTTTCTTTTTTCTTGGTATCACTATGCGAAATCAATTTAAAAAATTTCCAGGGCTTACTTGTAAGCTCTCATTTTTGTTCCACTGATTTATGAACTCTTTGTTCCATTACCATGATGTGTTGATTATTATAGATTTTCAGTATATGTTGAAAATCTGGTATTGTGGTTTCTTCCTGTTTAAGATTACTTTGGTTATTCAGAATCTTTTATGGGTTCATTAAGTATTCTTTATTTCATTACTATAAAATACAGTCATTTGTAATTTGATAAGAATTGCATCAAATTTTTAAGTAACTTTCTGTAGTATGGCTATTTCAACAATATTAATTCTTCCAACTGATGAACATGAGCTATCTTTCCATTGTTTGTGTGTATTTAAATTTCATTAGTACTGTATACTTTTAAGTTCATATATCTTTTGCTCACATGGTTAAATTTATTTCTAAGCTCTTTTAGAAAATCTTTTTGTTAAATATTGTGAATGATTATTTTTTAATATCCCCTTTGGAAAATTCATTGTTAAGATATGAAAACATTACAGATTTTGTAGGAGGATTTTGTGCTCAGCAACATTAGGGAATTCCTTTATTAGTTTTGGCAGTGTTTTGGTAGAGGCTTTGGGATTTTCTATGTGTAAGTCTGTGTTATCTGCACACACAAATAATTAACTTCTTTCTACTTCAGATGCTTTTTATTTCTTTCTCTGGCCTAGTTGTTATGACTTTAAAACTTTTCTTTTTTTGTAGATAGGCAGTGTTTACTGAGGTAAACATTGTGAAACCACAAACTTCTGGAAATGGCTACACTTCTCACTTACTTTTAAGTGACACTTTGAGGAGATTAGGATTTTCAATTCATATTTATCTAATGTTTCTAACAATGTATCTGATGCCTACCTAGAACTTTAATTAATAGGCCATCTGCTTTGTGTCTCAGTGACTCTTAAAATATCCTTTTTCCTTGATATTCTGGGGTTTTTTTATTTCAAAGAGAAAAAAACAGTAAAAGCAATGACTGAGAATTTCATCATGAAATAAATAATGGTGAATATATTGTGTACTGTTATCTTCAATGTAGTTGCTCAGATTATAAGATACAGGCATACAAATTTGATCAACAATGTAAGCACAAACCATTCTTTTCAGTGAACTGAAAGAAATCAGTAGTATTATTATCTTAGCTACTATATATATATATATATATATATATATATATATATTCTTTCCTCCATCCCGGTTGGTTTTTCCTTTTGAGTAGTTTCTTTCTATTTCACAACATCTATTGTATATTTTGGATATTATTTTCTCTTTCAGTTTCTTATATTAGGGTGATACTACAGTGTTTACTCATGCAGGACTGAATTATTTCACTTATGAATATGGTCTCTAGTTACATCCACTTACCTATAAAAGCCTTGAGTTTATTCTTCATTATAGCTGAGTAGTACTGCATTGCATAAAAATACCACATCTTTTGTATCTATTCCTTAGTTTATGGGCACTTGGGTTGTTTCCAAGATTTAGCTATTACAAATTGTGCAGCTATAAAAAGAATGAATATATATTACTGTGGTATAGTGTTTTTAATTGTTCTGGGAAAATAACCAGCTGGATCGAATGCAGCCTCTAATCCTAGTTTTTTGAGGAATCGCCACACTGATTTCCACAGTGGTTGCACCAGTCTATACTCCTACCAACAGTGGAGAAATGTTCCTTTTTCCCCACAATTCCACAAATATTTTTATTAGTTGATTTCTTGATGGTAGCCATTCTTTCTGGGGTGAGATGGAATCACAGTGTTGCTTTAATTTGCACTTCTTGAAAGAGTAGTGATGTTGAACAGTTTTTCATGTACTTATTTGCCATTTGTATTTCTCCATCTGAGAAGTGTGTACCTATCTCAGATACTGATTTTTGGATTGAGTCTTTGCGAGCCTGATTTTTTCACTTCTTTATATGTTCTAGATAGAAATCCTTTGTCTGAGGGACAGTTGGCTAATGTTTTTTCCAAATCTGTGGTTTTTCTTTTTACTCTATTGGTGATTTTTTGGGGTGTGCAAATACTTTTTGATAAATTGAGATCTCAATTGTTCATTCTTTGAAGTACTTCCTGTGCAGTTTGATTTTTATTCATAAAGTCTCTGATACCCTTTGTATTCAAGGTTTGTACCTACCTCGTTTTCCAGTATTTTTAATGTTTCTGTTTTAATACTTAGATCTTTAATCCACTTTGATTTTAGTGTATGGTGATAGACATGGATCTTGTTTTAGTCTTCAGCATGTGGAAAGCCAGGTTTTCCAGCACTTCTTATTATAGAGGCTATCTTTCTTCCAGTGAAAAGTTTGCCTTTTTTGTCAAAGATAAGGTGACTGAGTGTGTTTGTAGTTGTGTCTGCATCTTATATTCTGTTCCACTGGTCCTCACGTCATTGTGATTTGTTTTGTTTTGTTTTGTTTTGCCATTACCCTGAACCAGGAGGAACAGTGTGACTGGGTAAGGAGTAAATTAAAGATGAGAAAACCATAGGAGAAACACGAGTGGGTGCTGGCAATATGGTAGGCGGCACATGCGCTTTAGGAATTGCGAGCCATGTCTCGGCCCCGCTGTGATTTCATGATGTGTTTGTATCTAAATGCGTAATAAGCAGTAGATCATGTATGATTGTAGGAGTTAGACACAACTTATATTTGCATTCTTGTCTATCACCTACTAGTTGTGGGCTGCTTAAAATTTCAGGGCTCAGTCTGTGATTCTATAGAACAATGTTATCCTTGATAAGGTTGCTATGAACAAAAAAGAGAGATGATATACTACATTATCTACGGCATGGAGTATAATAAAAACTCAATAAAGACAGCTGCTTTGGAGTATTCAGTATGCACCTTATTTTTTTCTTACACATTATGAGGATAAATGGAATAAATTAGCATTATTCCTATATGTAATACATATTTTGAATATTTAATACAGTTATAATCATGATTTGGAACACATAAATTTATCTGAGTAATGAAATTTTGTTTCTAATGTAAGACTTAAAAGATTGGTGATAATCTTACCTATCATTCCTCTTGCCAACTGTAAGATTAACAATGTACGTTTGCTGTACATATTTCTTTGATTCCTTATAAAATAACTTGAAATATTACTGGATTAGAATAGCTGCTCTAACATTTTAATGGTCAAAGAGTAAATGGAAAAATACCATGGAAAGAATGCCATTAGTTGTAATCCCAGTGATGTAAGCCTTCATAGCCCCAAATTCTTGTCACATGGAGAAACCTAAGCTGCCTGAGCCTTATTCTGGCTAAAATTAACCTTCTTCCAGTACTTGGTCATTTTCATAACTGAAAAGTAGGCAGTTTAATTTCTTCTATATGCCTGCATTTGCAGACATTATTAGTCGAGAGGGTTGTACATTTTGGTGATGATGGTCACTTTCTCTCATTAACTCTAAAAGCTGCTTAGAAACCACTGTTTCAAAGGCGACCATGTCTGAGACTGACTGCTTCCTTCTTAAGGTAATAACTTGTATTTTCATCTTGTTTCATTCTGCCAGAAAATGGATTTTAATGTCCTTACTGAAGCATTTTTAGCTAAGTAATTGTTTCTTTTTTTCTCTACTATTTCAGACTGAAAAAAAGAAGCCATTTTAATACTCAGAAGTATGCGAACAATTTGAAGGAATTTCAATTATTAGTGTCAGTTGGATTGTAAAAGTGATCAAAGGCATAGTAATAAGCAGAGGATGTGATTTCCACCCACAGTTAGACAGAAGGTCACAGGACCCTTAGTTACTGACCTAAATTAAATACAACTCAATTCCTTCATTTTCCCAGGGCAGTAGTAAATTCTGTTCTGTCATATTTTAAGAGGTCTTTTCTTTTCTAGTATCACAAAACAAACCAGAGAACTTAGTCATACCTTGAAAATGAGAGAGAATGATATTCTGCAGTGCACCATTGCATGGCCAGTATGTTTATCTTCTGGGCCACGTGATCCTTCAGGTGTGTATAGCTTTCTCTCTTTCTGCTACACCTGAGTAGAGAATCTTCATTCCAGGACTAAATTCTTTGGTTTCCTTTTCTCCCAGTCTCCAGAGCCCACTTCATCACAGGCTCCAGGAGCTATCAGTCCTTCTAGATTTTGGCATGTCCTGTGAAGAAGTCCATGCCCCAGTGTTCTCAGGGAAGACAGAATGGAGAAAATCAAAACCAAAGCAAGAAAAGCACTCATCTCTATCCTTCCTCACAGAAAAAGCTTCCAGAAGTGTAGACACTCGGCCTTAAAATGCTGCTCGCTTGAAAACCGTGTTTGTTCATTAACCCAAAGGCAGAGAATCCCTCTGCCTCTAGGACCCAAAGACCAGCAAAACATTTCAAAGGGGATGAGTACCAGAAAGAAAATAGTTCTCATTCCTTTCTCACTAGACAGAGATCCACACATAAATTATTTATATCTATAAGTTAGCTGACCACTAGTGGTACCAGGACTCCTTGTCCAGGAGACATACTTTGTAATGCATTCCAGGGGAAAGGAATGTTAATGGCACCTCTGAATCGGACTTTATGCATTGTTTGACCGGAGCATTTTTCCAAAATTAATAATGAATGGTGTGATTGTGTACGTTTATAATTAACTTTTAAAACCTTTGGTGGCTGCTGAGATCTATTTCAGGTTTCTTTTTCTTATTTCAATGGGTAGCTTAAATCTATGCATGCAATGCAATGTATTTAACTAGTATTTTTGCTTTAATGTCACCATATGAAAAGAGCTTACAGTTGCAACTTTAACACATTCCTCATATGTGATGTAAGGTAACAAAGAAATCCATCACTGCTTGTCAGTATACTACTATTTTGATACTGAAAAACAAAGACAGAGGACAAAGATCAAGAGATCGACAAAAATGAAAACTGTGTTGTCTTTTTTATGATAGAATAAAGTGTCTCGATTTTTTAAAATAGTTATCCAAGCACAATGCACTTTAGCACAGTGACCTAAAAATCTTAACTGCTGTCTCCCAAAGGAGCATGCTGAACAATGATGTTTATGGCCTCAAAATTCTTTTATGGAACTCATTAGTGATCAAACACAGAAATATTTATGATATCGTAAAACTTCTGGAAAAGCAGGAGACATTCAGTATGTTTTGGGGTTTATTGTGCCTCAAACTACTTTTATGACCTTAAAGTTTTCTCAGGTTGTGTACACAGGGGCAAAGGATCTATTCCCTGGGATTACAGTGTTACCATAGCTGGTTCAAGGACTCGCCTTTGAAATGGAGGGTGAGCTCAATGCCGTGCTCATAGCAACTCCACTGATTAAATGAATGTGGAGTCTCCCAAGGTTACAGAAAGTGACAACAGTGTGCAAAGTCATAGGGTTTCTACTTCACAGAATGTTACGTTTTTCTCCCTGTGTGTTTCTACTCAATTACACGTGCTTCTTTTCTTAACATCCCCTTTCCACTCTTGCCCGTTCTCACATGCTACTTACAAATCTCCTACTAGTCGTCGTGGGAACTCAGGGCTGTGATTTAGATTTGGGTTGTTTCCCAGGAGCCGCATGTGTTTGGGAGGTGATTGGGTCGGGCGGACCCTCTATCGCTGTGCTAGCCGGTGGGCTGGTTCGCTGATGAATTCCTAGCTGACTTGCTGGTTAGAGACGAGGTACCGGGCATGACCCAGAAAGGTCTGGCTCCCTCTTTGGCCCATGCCTTCTCTGCTTCCTGTCTGCATGAGGTGAGGCCTTTCCTCGGTGGCAGTCATCTCCACCACATTCTCCCTGCCTTGGGGTCTACGACCATGGGCTGAGACTTCTGAAACTAGGTCAAAATAAGTACCTCCCCCTTTGAAGTGTAGATGTCAGGCACTGCGTTTCAGCTATGCATAAAGTGACTATAACGCTACGACCACGGCATTTCCTTTCCCTAGAACTGGGCTTTGGGTCAAGTTGGGACATCTGAAGCAAGCAGTTAGGGTAAAACTGAGGACATCTGATTGGAAAGGCACACCCAAAGCACTTTCACCCCAGCTGGAGGTGGACTTGCTAAAAGCATAAGGAGAATTCATCTTAGACTAAAATTATTCCAAATATAGGAGCTACAGAATCCTTGAGTCCCGTTGTGAGGTGGTTTCCGTTGTAAGCCTGTTGCAGTACCAGTACTTCTCTGTCTGAGCCCCTGGAGAAGGGCTAAGACCAAGGGAGAAACTAGGGACCTAAACACAGAAGAAAAGCTTATAGAAAAGGCCGCCCTGAAACATGCAGTGACTCAGATCACCTGAGATGACCTATCCAGAAAGATGACAGAGAAAGAATCACTCTTGCCTCACGTTTTTCTTCCAAGTACCTGAAATTTAAGATAGGGCGAACGGCAAGCAGAGACCAAGATTTGATTTGTACCACCAGCGCGAAATGTCTCATTATCAACAGTTAGAGAGTGTGTGGCTTGGCTGAGTGGTTTCGCCTGGAGGAAGGCAGGGAAGAAGGGTTGTGTGGTGTCTCCATCATGTGAACTCAAATCATGGAGCTAACCTTTGGGGAAGAAAGGAAGATGGTGCATGATGGGACATCACAGCAGGCCCTGTGAAAAACACTGATGCAAGGAGCGGTATCTGTGATACTCCTAAGTCTGCTTGGGTTGTGACAGTACAATGTAAAAACTGAGACGCAAGGAATTCTTTGTTCCTGTGGTAGCTCGAGGTGTTCCCACTACTGGAAAACCTTGCAAAATACGTAAATGTCCACTTAGGCGGTGTTAGCATCACGGGCTGAGGGAGGTATCACCACAAGTTGCTCCACAAGTATCAGACGTTGATGGGAGGACCAGAGTTGTGAAACCCTGGAAGAATACTTGTTAGGCCACAGGAGACAAATCCAGAGACTCACAGAGGGAAAATAAATCATGGAGGGGATTTAATTTAATTTTTAAAATGTGTCAAATATCATTAAAAATTACTCAGTTTAAATCCAAACACTGACAAGACCTTAGGAAACAGCTCACACTGAAGGCTAAGTTTTAAACTAGAAAAGTGTCTGACCTCATGAGTTTATTTTCTATGACATTGATTTCATTTTGTTTTTATCAGAATACATTCATAGTACACAATGATGAACATTATCCTGGGAAGTTGATATCTGTGCCTCACCCATTTTATTTCCTTACTAAATCTGAATGCAAGAGTGGCTCTAAAGACTGACAGAAAGTTGTTCTCATCCAGACCTCCTTAGCTAGATCCGTTGCCAGCACGTACTCCCCAGCAGCGTGGAGCAGTTATTTTCTGTGGAAAAAGAACAAACTGACACCCCTAGTATCCACGCATTTTTCTGCATACTGTGGCACTGGAGCAAGTGGCTTTATGGGGTGGTGCAGAGCCAGCAGAGGACTCTGTTGATGTTAGATTAGAGATAACACCCTGAAAAATCAAGTTACTCTGGCCAGTACACGATCTGCCCTTGAATATCGTAGTTTAGGAATTAACTTGCATACATTTTGCTTTGACCCTAAAATCCTGGTAATGATTTCCTTGGGGGGCAAAGGAAAGAACATCTGTGCCAGGAAATACGGCTGTGTTCTGTTGAGCTGGAGCTTGACTCTCCCTCGTTCATACGGATCTTTTGATGCTGAATGTTGTCATCAGGGTTTGCAAGGGCATAGATTTAATACAGGGCACATAATTTATAGGGTAGCATTCACCCAAAAAAATCAAATGCAAAAGAGTATAAGGTAACTGTCTAAACACTAGAAATCCAAAGAATTTAGCTGAGGGGCTGCATTTCACAGCAGTGCCCTCCGTGAGTCCAGCTGGAGGCCTGGAGCCCACAACAATGTCTCATGCAAGTCTGTATCAAGAACCTGCGCTGGGAAGGCCCAGAGGTCAGTGGTGGAAGCTAGAAAGTCTGTGCCAGCAGATTGAAGGACCTGTGCTGCAGCTGAGGGGTTTGCGACGCTCAAGGTAAGGACCAGGGCTCCTCAGAAAGGTACCACAGCCTCAGAAATGATGAGGACCTGAGCTCTTCCAACAATAACAGCTGAGTTCGTATCAGGAAAGCCAGCGTGAAAAACTTCTCCAGGAGGATGGGCACCACCATCTTCCCCTCCAGTCCTGCTTTTATGCTGGTGGCACTGATCCTCAGGGGGACCCTCACACCCAGCACCACGCTGACTGAGTTCCGCTGGGCGTCACAACACCACTGTTAGTTAATCCGCCACACTGAACCAACAAATAAAGCAGCTATCTTTCTGTTGCCTGGGTGACTGGTGCGGGCTGGAGGGTGCAGAGATGCGCCATGCAGCAGAGTTGACTCGAGACTCAGGACAGGCACCCTGCACTGGAGCACCTCTGAGCATTACGCTGCTTAGCACTCAGCAAAGACGAAGGTAACAAAATGAAACAAGCAAATGCACCAACAAAAGAAGACAACAAAACCTTCAGAAACACAATAAAGGGAGGAACATCGTGGACTTGGATGCTGCAGAAATAAGGATGGCTTTGGACTCCCACACGCCGGACCAGCTTGTCTAATTTAGAAACTAAACATGTGATGTGGATATGCAAGAAGTGTTTGGAGAAAGTGGCTGAAATGCCAATTTTTCAAAATGTTTTGTGATAAAAAAATAACCTAAGATTCATTCTTAGTTGTTTAAGATGTACAGTACAGTGCTTTTTTAAAGCCCTGATAGAAAATTATTTCATCTTTTAAAAAATATTAAGTAATATTTATTATACAAACTAATGAGTCTTACTGTGGAATTCCCATGTGTGTATTCATCATGCTTTATGTCATTCCCACCCTTCCTGGCACTGTGTCTGGCCCAACCCGCTACCATTACCCAGCCTGCTAAAAGCTCCCTAATCATCCCTCTCCTCATTCCTAATACAGCATTGGTAACTGGAGGCACAGTGGATGGAATGTAACTGAAACCTTAACCTTAACCAACAGCAATTCTCTGCTTTTCTCATGTGCAGGTTCCTGGTACCAGCACTCTTCTCTGATTAACGCATTTGACTATGTGAGTCGTATCATTAGGATCACACAATTCTTTCTTGTTCCACAGCTAAATTATGTCACTTGGCATTTGTTTTCTATTTTGCTACATAAGGCAGGATTTCTATTCCTATTAAAAGGCTGAATACTGTTCTATTTTATGTATTTATCACATTATCTTTAAACATTCCATTATCAATGGGCATTTGGGCTGTTTCCCCATCTTTGGTATTGTGAATCATGCTGTAGTGACCATTGGAGTGTTATTATATTTTTGAGATTCTAATTTCAATTATTTTGAGTATATATTTTCAAATGTAGAACTGGTGAATAATTCCATTTTCAGTTTCTTGAGAAATCCCACACTGCTTTTTTCTTTTTCATATAGGCAGCACTGATTTTCATTCCTCCCGAATGTGTATAGGAATTTTGATTTCTCCACATATTCAACACTCATCTCAAATTAATCCACTATAACAGTTATGAAGTGGCAATATGAACTTTTACAAACATGTAATTTACCAGTACATGTGTGCAGTACATAATGTTTCTATTCCTTGCAGGGAGTCGGTGCAGGGACATACAAGTCTAAATTCTTTGTTCATCCCTTTTTCCTCTCTTCCTACCCCTTCCACCAATCCTGTGGTCCCTTCTCCTTTTTATTCACATTTTCAGACCTTGTGATTTTGTTGTACATTTCCTGAAGATTAATGCTATTGAGCATCTTTTAATATACCTGATAGCATTTCGTGTGTCTCCTTTAGTGAATTATGTAAGTTGTTACCAACATTATTTTTTAATACTGGAGTGTACAATTTTCTTTTAAATTTTGAAAATTAATCTCCTTATCAGGTATACATTTTATAATTGTGTTTTCTCAGTCTATATTTTGTGCTTTTGCTTAGTTTGATGTTTTGTCTTTGTTGTGAAGAAGCTTTTTACCTTGATATTTTCCCAATTTTGGTATTCCCAATTTTGGTATCATATCAGTGAAGTCGCTGTCAAGACCATCATCATTCAGCTTCCTTCCTTGATTTCTTCTAAAAGTTTTAGAGCTTTAGGTCTTACATTGAAGTTTTTACTCCAGTTTTGAGTTGATTTGTGTGTGTGTGTGTAGCTTTAAGATAAGGGTGAAATTCCATTATTTTGTATGTTTGTATTTGGCCTTCATCCAAGGAAATACCACTTTTGATCCTGTATTCTTTCTGCCCTTGTCGAAGATCAGCTGACTGCATATGTATAGATTTATTTCTGTGTCTTGTGTTTTGTTCCACTTTTGATGCTCATGTCTGTCTTGACGTCATACTGCTATAATAGCTGTGGTCTTATAACACATTTTTAAAATATCAGGAAACATGCTGTTTCTACTTGTGTTCTTCTTTCTCAAAATACCCAGGACTGTTTAGGGTCTTTGTATTTCTGTATTTGCATCTCAGAGACGTTTTGTATCTCTGTAATTAATGTTAAGATTTCATTGAGATTGTGTTGAATCTGTATATCCTTCTGAGAAATATGGACATTTTAATTAATATTAAGCCTTCCATTTTATCAGCACGATGTCTTTATATTTGTGATTTCTTTATTTCATCAGTGTTTTATCATTTTAAGCACACAAGATTTTGCCCTTTCACTTTCTTCCTGCATATTTTATTCATTTTGTTTTAAATGGTATTGGTGTTTTTTTAAATAAAAACGACTATACAGAATTTCAAAACAAAATAATAGATTAACCCTGGTTAATATATTGTGTGTTGTTATCTTCAAAGTAATTGTTCAGATTACAAGATATAGGCATGAAAAAATGATCAAACCATTGGACAGTGAAAGCACAAACTGTTCTTTCTTTCTGATGAACTAACAGAGATTAGTAGTATAGTTATCTATCTTGTGTGTGTGTGTGTGTGTGTATACATTTATATAAATACATAATCTTCCCCTTCTTTTTTTCTCCTTTTCTCTTTCCCAGTTGTTCTTTCCTTCTGAGCCATTTCTTTCCTTTTCCCTTTCATCATATCTATTGTACATATTGGAACTAATTTACTCTTTCAGTGTGTTATGCAAGATAAACAATATTTACCCATGAAAGCCTAAGTCATTTTACTTATGAATATGGTTTCTAGTTATATCCATTACCTATAACACCTTCAAGTTTATACTTTTTATAGCTGAATAAAACTCTATGGTATAAAAATACCACATCTTTTTTTATCAGTTTTATGGTTGATGGGCATTTTGGTTGTTTCCAAGATTTAGCTATTACAAATTGTGCTGCTATAAATCTGGGTGCACATATATCGCTGTGGTATGATATTTTCAATTCTTCTGGAAAATACCCAGAAAGAGAATAGCTGGATTGCAGGGAACCTCCAACCCTAGTTTTCTGAGGAATCTCCACACTGATTTCCACAGTGGTTGCACCAGTCTACACTCCCACCAGCAGTGGAGAGGTGTTCCTTTTCCTCCACAGCCCCTTCAGCATTTGTTATTGGTCAATTTCTTAGTGACAGCCATTTTTCTGGAGTCAGTGTTGTTTTAATTTGCATTTCATGAATGACCTATGGTGTTAAACTTTTTTCATATATTTATTTTCATTTATATTTCTTCATCTGAGAAGTGTATATCGTCTCAGATGCCTATTTCTGAAATTTATACTACAAAGCTACCATGACATATCAGCATGGTAGTGGCAAAAAAGACAGACGACGATCAATGGGACAGATTAGAAGACAGAAACACAACTACAAACACATGCAGTCATCTTGTGTTTGATAAAGGGGCCAAGCATTTTCACTGGAAGAAAGATAGCCTTTGTAATAATCAGTGCAGGAAAACCTGGCTTTCCACATGCTGAAGACTAGACTCATGTCTATCACCATACACTAAAGTCAAAATGGAGCAAAGATCGAATTATTAAAACAGAAACACTAAACATAATGGAAAACAAGGTACAGAGAAATCTTGAAGACATAGAGGTAGGCAAAGAGTTCATGAGCAAAATGCAAACTGCACTGGAAGCACTTCCAAGAATCAACAAACCGGAATCTCATCTTATTAAAAATTTTTTTGCACATTAAAGCAAACACCAACAAAGTGAACAGAAAACCCTCAGAGTGGGAAAAATTTTAGTCAACTGTCCCTCAGACAAAGGATTTATATCAAGAACATACAAAGAACTGAAAAAAATCATCCCTCCCCCAAATTCAAAGGCCCAAATCACAAATGGCTTTGGCTTTTTAATTTATTTTTTAAGAAAGCTTGATGCTGGTGCATAGACGTAGAACTGATTTTGTGTTTATTGTGTGTCTGGCAAATTTAATTAATTTATTTACTAGTTCTAACAGACCTTTGTGTTTGGAATTTTTAGGGTTTTATATATATAGGATCATGATTCTGTGAACAGATATTTGATTCTTCTTTACTATTTGAATGACTTTTGTTTCTTTTATTGAATAATTACTCCAACTAGGGCTTCCAGTGCCAGATGTGGTGAGGTTGAACATCTATGCCTTGCTCTCTTAGTGAAAAAAACTTCTGATTTATACCACTAACTATATTATCAGCTATTAGCTGGGAGTTTGCCATGTATGCCTTTTGTTATGTTGAGGCAGTTCCCTGCCATTCCTAATTTGCTAGAGTTTTATTCTAAAGTGTATTAAATATTGCCAGATTCTTTTGGCATATATTGAGTAGATTATATGATTTCTATCCTTCATCATATTAATGTGCTGTATCATATTAATTTATCTTCACTAGTTGATTATATTTTGGCAAATTTACCTTTTCAGAAATATACCAATTTCTTGTAGTGTATCCAATTTTTTCATAGTAGTATTAGAACTTTTTTATTTTCTTGCCATCAATTATAATGTCTTTTATTTCTTATTTTTTGTGTCTTCTCTATTTTTAGTCTATAGCAAGGTATATTAATAGTGTATTTATTGCTTTTCTCATCACTATTTCGTTAATTTTACTTATTTTTATTGTACCTTTTATTGTGCTAACTGAACTGCCCTCCCAGGCTTCCCTTTCTTCTCCCTCCCCTTCCTTTCTTCTCTTTCCCTTTATTATGCCTCTTTGCTTTCCCTCATGCTTCCCTCCCTCTCCCCTTCTCCTCTCCTTTGGTTTTTTTACTCCTCCTCCCCTTCTTCTCTTCCATCTTTTGATCCTTGAGGTACATACTTAGGTAGCTTATTTGAGATCTTCTCTTGTAATGTAGTGATTTATCACAGTATGTTTTCTTTGTGTTTCCTTTGCTGTATCCTGTGGTTTTTGGTATGTTGTACCTTTATTTCCCTCAGTATTTTCTCATTTCTGATTTGATTCCTTTTAAAAACTTCTTAGTGATTCAAAGTTGTTCAATTCCTATCTATATGATAATTTCTCACTGTCTTCTGTTGATTTTGTAATTCATTGTAATTGGAAAAGACACGATGTGAAGTCAATCTTAAATTTGTGAACACTTATTTCACGACCGAGCATGTGATCTATGTGACGAAGGTTCTATGTGTGCTTGAGAAAGATGTGACATCCACCCTTGCTGGTGTGAGTGTTCTGTGTGTGATTTTTCAGTTAATTAACCTATACTGTTGTTCAAGTCCAAAGTTTCTCTGTTGAGTTTTCTGTTTGGTTGTTATATCCATTACTGACGTGATGACTGATGGTATCTACTATCATGCGACTGCTTTTTTCCTTAAGTTTGGTAACATTTGCTACATATATCTGAGTGGGTTTATTTTTGCTACAGTCATCTATAATTGTTATGTATTCTTGATAGACTGACTTTCAACCACTGTACAATATTTTTCTATATTTCTTGAGATAAATTCAATTTAAGACTCTTGTCAGATATAAATATATCCTCTTCTTGTTTTGGCTGTCATTTGCATTGACTTTTTCCAGTCCTTCACTTTCCACCTATGTGTATCCTTAAATCTAATGGATTTTGTGGGAAGCAGAGAGTCTTGCTACTTTTTAAGCCATTCTGCCACTCTATGTCTTTTGATTGGCAAGTATTTCCATTTAAAGTAATTACTCATAAAGATATATTTTTGCCTTATATTTCTTTTCATTTTCTCATTAATTTTGTCAGTTTTGTTTGCCAATCATACTTCAGCAAAACTGAAAAAGTCATTTTTCCATTGTTTTTACCCTTCCTACAGTTTTTTATATTTCTTCATTTTGTTAGTGTGCATTAGCTATATGGGATAAAATGTTTTGGTTCAGCATCTGCAAACATGCATATGACACTTTGATTCTTTTCACCCTGCCTCTTCCTTCTCCACTGCCTGCCTCTTCTCTAAAAATCTTTCTATTTTCTTGTCTTTTTAAAGATTGTCTATGTGAAAGAAAATGTAGACTTTCTGTGTGGCTTCTTTTGTTCCTTTTTCTTCTCTTTCTGTCTTCCTATGTTTCATTTTCTTCATTTTTTGGATGTGTTTTTTATTGATCTGCATTGATTATTCTTTTTCTTTCTCTGTTAGTATTTTCTTTGTAGTTACCATGAGATGTACCTGAAAAATCTTATTGATGGCAATCTTTTTTTAAACAGATAACAATGTAACATTGAATACATATATAAACTACTTAATTTCTCTGTCCTTTACATTTATTCTTACTGATGTCCTAATCTTCCATCATTGATATTCTGAATCTATTAACACATTGTTTATATTTTAGTTTTTAATTGTTATATTTGAATTAAAAGTGACTTACCACTGCCAGGGTATTTTATATTAATCTATATATTTATCTTTAACAATGAGCTTTATACCCATTGCAGTTAGGAGCCATTTTTTCAAATTGAACAATTCCCTTAACCTTTTTATAAAGCAAATCAACCAATGAACTTCCTCAGATTTGAGAAAATTGTCTCAAACCTTGTCCGAGAAATTCTCCACATCCTTTGATTTTTGAATAGCTTTGTGATGTGTAATACTGTTTGGAAGGGTTTTTTTTTCTTTCTTCTTTCTGTACTTTGAAGGTAACAGTGTAGTCACTGGTAGTCTCATGGAAGTTTCTTGTATGAGACAAAACAGTTTTATTGGTTGCTTTCAAAAATTTCTGTATCTTTGATTTTTGACAATATATTTTGGTGCTCATCTCCTTAGATTTATTTCACTTGAGGTCTTGTGGTCTCTCTGGATGTGGATCTCCATTCCCTTCCTGGGATTTGGAAAGGTCTAAGTATCATTTTGTACAATAAGCTTTCTAGTTCCTTTTTCCTTTTCTTTTCTCATGTGAATACAATAGTTTATATATTGGTCTCCTTGATGATGTTCTAGAAGGTCTTAACTCATCTTCCCTTTTTTGTTTTTTCTTTTTATTCCTTGGCTGGATAATTCTAAATGACTTTTGATTTAGCTGATTATTTCTTCTACTTGATATAGTCTATTATTCAATCCCTCTACTGAATTTTTCCTGTTCAGTGTTGTGAACTTCTAGATCTCTGGTTATCTTCTTTTCAACTTTTTGTCTCTTGGTTGAAAGTCTCATTTGCTTGTTTTCCAAGCTCACTGAGCATCTTTATGGCAGTTATCTTGAATTATCAGCATCTTCACGGCAGTTATCCTGAATCATCTGCCAGGAGATTTGGGTCAGTTTCCTGAGTTCTATCTTGATCTTTTTTGTGACATACCTCTTTAGGGAAAAGATATATTATAAAATATACAATCTCTCTAACTCTTCTCGGATAGTTCTTATGGGAGAAGACTTCCACCAATCAGGGTGGCAAGAGATTCTGCAAATGTTTAAAGCTTGTATGTTGTCTTCATTCTTACCCTCCCATTTGATGCAAGAGATGGATGCTATTTCCTTTGATAGCAATGGAAGGCACTGGAAAGTTGAAGCTGTTGCCCCCCCAGCCCCCAGCTCTGCACTGAACTGGGAGGATAAGCTACCATAAGTGCCCACTACCTTTGGACTCCCATCTCTCCGGGTAGCTCCAAAGGCTCTAGCACATGCTGGGTCCTGGGCTCTCCCACACAGCAGCCAGTCTGGCACAGGCACACAACACTTGGAAAAACTGGAGCACTGGATATGGGGTCCTGTTCTCTCTTTTCCTCCCCAGGAAGCAGCTGGCGCTAGGTTGAGTTTCCGGCATTGTGCTGTGGGTATGATCTACCAGTGCAAGGAAATCTTGGATTTGCCTATGGTTTTAACTAGGGGCATTTTTGTTCCTCTAGGGTAGGAGAGTTCTGAAAAGAGTTTCTGGGCTCCTTACAAAAAAATCGTATCAGTAGCTGACCAGTGCGTGGAGGGATAGATAGTCCAGGGCTTCCCACTCCACCATCCTATCACTGTCATTCCTTGTGATCTTCCTTTTACATTTTATGAAAAACACCAGGGCCAGGCTAGTGAATACTTGTGACAAGCATTCTTATCTAATTTCTATTGTCACAGATGGGTGAGAGTCAAGCGCCTTTCCTTTTCTAAAAAGGTGAAGAAAAAGAAAGTAAAAGATTAACCTTTTATAGCAATTGACTCTGATATTTCTGTTAAGGAATTTAATTAAAACATTGATAATTTGTGGAAATAGAATTGATAAAAACAATGCTGAAAGTGCTAAAAAATATCAGTAAGCAATGAGGCAAAAAAATTCCGTCTCGCTTGTGTAAGCAAGACTAACATGAAATACTAGAAAAATCATAAAATTTGAAAAAAAAGACTTACTGGTCAAATGCCCGTGAGCTTTGTTCCACTTTAAAGAACCTAAAATCAAACGTTATTCAGCAGGCTCATGCCTATAGCTTACTTTGAAAGAGAGGAAATGGTTGTATATTTATCAGGACTAAATCAAAGCAGGATTTTAAAGGTGTATAGATGTCTTTTCTTTTTGATTTTGTGCTTTTTAGGGTTTTTTTTCTTTTGAGGTGGGGGAGCATTAAACCAACCTTTTTTAAAACGTGGTAATTATCATGCAGATGAATTTGGGCTGAGGATTCTCAGCGTGAAGCTTGAGTGGTAGAATTGGCTGCTGACCCCAAGGCTTAAAGGGCTGTGTCTCCCCAGCCTTGCAGACCCAATGGGTCCAAAAAACTGAATGCTCCGCCTTCCTGATTTTCACATCTGCTCCCCAGTGCTCTCTTGGCCTCAGCCTTGGAATACCACTGTCTTCCTGGGCTCTCCACCT
The DNA here is from genome assembly GCA_004027295.1 of Dolichotis patagonum. Classification (NCBI taxonomy): domain Eukaryota; kingdom Metazoa; phylum Chordata; class Mammalia; order Rodentia; family Caviidae; genus Dolichotis; species Dolichotis patagonum. The sequence goes on from PVJX010009541.1 coordinate 24,675, forward strand.
CCTGCGGTTGAAATCAGCGCTTTTTCTTCTCAGTCTTTACCTCTATCACATGCATATGCACCAAAACATTCTTATGAACTTCAACCCTAAATAGTTTCTGTAAAACAATGATTTCTTCCTAGCCCTACTCTTACTCCATTAATCTTGGCTTTCGTACCCCCACTGTGAAACAGCACAGGAATCAAACCCACAAGCTTTTCTTCATGGCTATTTTTTACTTTGAGGAGGGGCCAGACACTGCATGACCCCAGATCCAGTCATAAGTTGGTGAGAAGGCATCATAATATTCTCCCAAGCCTGGGTTTCCACTGACTGACACTTGGCAAGAGTATTCCCTTTATTTTTGATATTATCTCATAAAGACACAAAAGAGAACAGCCAGAATTGTTTCAGAAGTTAGCAAGACCCCTGGCAGAAAGTGGAAGGACAGCAGGATAAGTGTGTGAAGGAAAGGGAAGCATTTTTAGGAAGCTTAAGGGCAATGTGACTTTGACTGTCATAAAATCTTTAAACTTAAAAATCCGCTACGTGTATGGTTATAACACCTCATGTTTCTCCATATAACCCTGGAACATCTTATCCGAAATGTAAACTGGAAAATTTCATTTCTCTACTTATAACCTTCAAAATGGTTCTCTCTCTCTTTTTTTGCTATCTATAAAAATTCATTTTAAAAAAGCCATTGTCTTGCCTATTTCTTCTGCTTCTCCATTTCATTTTCCACTTTAGAAATACTGAACTTCTTTGGATTGCTAGGCTGCTTGCTGATGTCATTGCATTTCTGTGTTGTCCTCTGCGAAGTCCAGCTCTTCACTGGAGTAAACTCTACTTCCTCCATTGAGGGGGCAGCTTGACTGACTTTTAACTTCTTGTGAGAGCCAAGACATCCTTGGCATAAAATCTCTCATTTACCATCATCACAGTGCGCTAATTTTTGTCTAATTTCTGATTTGTCATTGCCATCATCCCATGATTTTAATCATCCACTACCTTGAAGTCTAGGAATTTCATCAGAAGGGCAGCTGCTGTGCATATCTGATCTACCATAGCAAGGCACAATGTTGGAATGCAGTAATCAGTAAATGTTTGCTGAGTGCATTAATAAATTGAAACATTTTGTGTGTAAGATTTCTATCTGTGGCATAGACTAAACAAATTTGTATATTCATGTCATTTAGACTTAAAATTAGGAGTCTATTTTTCAATTTTTGAACTTTTATATATATCAATATATATTTATATATGTATGTACATATTTATATACATATATGTTTAGCTTCAGATTATATATATATATATATATATATATATATATATATATATACACATACATACACACACAGTGGGATAGTAAATTTGACCCCATTGAATCAAAGTTTCTAATTTTCCACTACAAATGTGAAGTCCATATTGTCTCAGTGTGAACATTCATATTATTCTTTGTCTTCTTTAAAAATGAAGCATCTTCAGGATGTGTAACCCTTTGCATATATCGTAACTGAAATTCTTCCGTTTCCCCATCTGTCTCTCCTGTGGTGTTTCAGCAAGTAGGGCGTCACGCTGGGATGTTCCTGCATGGGAGCAGCTCCTCCCATCTCCTGCCAGAAGCTGACAGGTAGCTCCTGAGGCTTTTGGGTGTGGGACATCCAGGGTCCTGAGGCTGAGCAGGAAGGGAGGTGTGACCACACTTTGATCACACTCTATCAGGAGAGGAAGTGTGTCTCTGGCACTGACAGTACAGTTTTGATAAAGAAAGCAGCTACAAGTGTTCACAATTAGAACCTTCCCCTGACCCACCAAACACAACAACCTGACTTTATGTAAAAAATAAGTTCACAAAGAAACATGAATTTAAAGCTATGGAGAGCGGGTATGCTTACTGAAAATCTTCAAGTATGTGTAAGAACAAGTTAAAAGGAACAACATTATTTCCTATACTGAAACAAAGGTAAAACAGAAATGGAGTTTACATGCAGAGCTTATTTCTAGCCTTGATCATGAAACTTAAACATACACATAGAAACAAATAAGCAATCAAATAACAAACCAGAAAGACAAATTGTAAGGTGGAGAATGTCTTCTATTTCTCTGTCTCTGTTTTTTTTTTTTATCTCTGTTCATCTTTGCATCAGAAATAATAGTAAATTTTATATAATTGCCAATATTGAACAGCAGAGGGCAGAAAATAGCAAGCTGTTTCTTGGAACACACGATTCAACTATTTTGATAATTTTCAAAATTAATTTGATTATTCATTCATATATTGATTATTGTAAATATTGTAGAAACCATCAGTTTCTTTCCAAGTGCATAAAAGTAGAGCTTTGGATATGTTAAAATAATTTTTAGTATTTTTTCTTTTATTTGTATAACAATTTATTAAATTTATTACACTTAAATTGACAGCATTTGGCGCTCAAAACATATATTATTTATATAATTTAGTGGATGGAAAAATTTCCTGAATTATAATGTCAGTATAATTACCCCAATGTAGGAAACATTTCATATGTGAAAGTTACATAAATACATTTTGAGAATGCATTAATAGGACAGACATTGAATTACAAGGAACTCTTGCTAAAACTTTTGTTTGCACTCGTATACAAATTATAATTAATAGCTAGACTGTAACTTTTGCCTGAGTCTTACATATTTACCAAAAACTGTGCTCTATGATTCAGCAAATTCAGTTTTTATAGTATGGGAGTCAGTCAATTTTGAATTCATATCTGCCCTTGACTTTGAGATAGGTTAAGATGAAAATAGCTTTTGAAAAATCTTTATCTTTTAAAATTCACTTTACATCTTCTCACACTTGCAACATCAGTATTTTCTCACACTCAAGATGCCCAGCCCTGTTCTCTCTCTTCCTCTCTGGTCCCCTTCCCTCTCCCTTTTTCTCTCTGATTTCAAGTTATTTTCCATCAAATTGAAGATATGCTTGAGGAAACATTTAGATGGAGCAAAAATTAAAATGATTAAGATGTATTTATAGCTTGCTATGTCCTACAATCCGTTCTTTTAGGTTTTTTTATTTAAAAGGGGAAATGATTTCAAATCATTTTTCATGGTTAGCAACATAACTAACGATGAAATGTGTATGATTTATTTATTTTGCTGCAATTTTGAGTGTATCCATTCAAGATCTTGCCTCTCACATCTTGTTTTTAACTCTTCCCCGGATACATGCCTTGATTCAGTGCACCTGCTTTACCCATGTGTGGAGTTTCATTAAGACTGAACTAAGTTCTGGTGATCTCACCAGAAGGTGCTTTTACCTGTAGCACGTAAGCTTAGTTATAGATGGTAGGTACTCTTCCCGCCTTAGTGGTGCTGACAAGCAAAACAGAAGAAAGCTCATAGTGTGAATTGCAGAGTCCTAGGACCTGAGGGCCTCTGAGGCCCTTTTGCTCATCCTTCTCACAGTGAGGTCAGTGGAGGCCCGCTGGGGTCACAGAGCCAGGCAGGTGTGAGGTTCGTGCCGCAAGACCAGGGAAGGTGGACCAGTGGACTAACTGTCTGGCAAGGTGGACCCACAGTGGGTTCTTCAGTGTGGTGTACTCTTATCCCTGACTCCTGGAGCGGCTCCTTGAAGTCAGTCTTTCATTTCTGTTTGTGGCACACAAGGCTGGGGTTGGGGAGGATTGCTGAGCAGCAGAGGGGGGACTCCTGGAGATGGACTTGGCCTGCAGCTCTGAGAACACGTATTTCAAGAGGGCAGCACCCTCGTTTACTCCTCTGCCAACTCCCTTCCCACAAACTTTTCAGTCTCAGCCTCATCCTCCGTCCCAGGGGCTCTGGTGTTGGAGGAGACCGGATGAGGCCACTTGAGTCCTTTAGGCAGTGCTGTTTCCAAACTCAAGCCAAAATGCGATGGGCTTTCTGGCTCCCTGCTGAGTCTCTGGCAAGGTTCCGCAGCTCTGCGGCCTGTCTGGAGTGGCTTGATCTTGCGGAGGCTTCCTCCTGCAAGAGACCTGCTTTTGCCTTTAATCCGCACGGACAGGGGACGTCTAAGCAGCCAAGTGTACACGTTTCTACAGCAGCGGAAGGGCGGCTGCTGCGAAAGCTGCCAGGACAATCAGCCGGCTTGCAAGCCGGCCTCTCAGCTCGGTCAGGGCGCAAAGTACTTCAGAGACTCAACCTTGGTGTTCTCCCGTGGGCTTTAGTCTACGAGGACAGAATTTTGGGGTTCTTTTGGACCCTCGCTCCATCTCGTGAAGCCAAATTTCACAGTTCTGGAACACTTGGTGCATCGGTATTTTGTTTGCTTGTTTGCTTTTCAGCTGGGTCAGCCGAGGGAGCTGGCAAGGTTTCACTACAGCTAAATGGCTTTTCTCAGGAAATGGAAGATAAACATCCAAATGACTTTGCACGTAAAATCAGCCGAGCCTGGTGAGAGAACTCGCCGCCGCTGCCGATAATTAGCAAGCGGCTTCTTCTGCACGGCAGCGGAAATCGGCTTTGCAGCGTTGCATCCGGGCGGGAGAAGCCAGGCCCGGAGCGGGCACTGTCCGCGGTGCTGAAACAGAAGCGAGCGGCGCCGGACCCGGTGCAGAGCCCCGGGCCGCGGGCTCCGGGCCCGTGCGGGGTGCGGGGTGTGGGGTGCGGGGCGCCGCGCGGGGGAGGGGCAGCCGCGCACGCGCGCCCGGGGCTGCCGGCCCCTCTCCGCGCCTCGCCTGTGTGTGTGTGCGTGTGTGTGTGTGCGCGCGCGCGTGTGTGAGGGAAGAGAGGAGAGGGGAGGAGAGGAGAGGGGAGGAGAGGAAAGCAGAGAGAGGAGAGGAGAAGAGAGGGGAGGAGAGGAGAGGGGAGGAGAGGAGAGGAGAGGGAGCCAAGCGCGCGCGAGGGCGCTGCACATCCCCGGCTCCGCGGCCAGCTGCATCCGCCGGCTCTGCACCTCGGGCGCAGGCACCGACGGCAGCCGGCAGGACCGGCAGCCGGGCTTCTTCTGCATCCACTTCGGGCTTTCAGCAGCCTGGTGCTGAACCGCTGTCTCAAAATGCAGAGGATCTAATTTGCTGAGGAAAACGGCCGAAGAAGGAAGAGGAGGAAAAGGGAAAAATATTTTTTTAAAATTAAAAAAAACACGAGGGGGAATTTGTTGGATGCTCTACTTTTCTTGGAAATGCAAAAGATTATGCATATTTCTGCCCTCCTTTCTCCTGTTCTGTGGGGACTGATGTTTGGTGTCTCTTCCAACAGCATACAGATAGGTAGGTACCCTTTGTGCTGTGCTTCGGGGCTGTGCATCTTTCAGTGGCGATCTTTGTTCACAGTGGGCGAATTAATTCATGTCATGTAGACTTATGTCATACCTTGACTGCATTCCAGATTTAAACTACCTGGAATGGGCATGGTTTCCTAGGATGGAGCCCAGGACCCATAGCGCCTCTGGTAGCACAGAGAAACCGGCTTCTCGGCCCGAGCCCCACATTTTACGAATCCCGCCCCCAGACAGCGGCCGGGTTCGCCACGATTCCCCCGGGGTCTGCATGCCAGGCTGGGGTGGCGGGAAGCGCAGGCGCCCACCCGGCCGCGCAGGCCGAGGCAGCGGGGCGCGCCGAGAGCGGGGTTTGCTGCCGGGGCGCCCGCTCGGCCTCGCGGCACTGACGCCTTTGCTTCTCTCGCGGCGCTCGGTCTCCGCAGGGGGGCTGTTTCCGAGGGGCGCCGACCAAGAATACAGCGCGTTCCGGGTGGGGATGGTGCAGTTCTCCACTTCGGAGTTCAGACTGACGCCGCACATCGACAACCTGGAGGTCGCCAACAGCTTCGCGGTCACCAATGCGTGTAAGTCATGAATATTCATGTCTTCCGGGCGCCGCGCGGGGCCGGGTGGACGGGTGTGCGCGCGCGTGGGTGTGAGCCGTGCACACGCGCGTGCGTGCGGGGGCGCGGGGCGCGGGGCGCCGAGGCTCGGGGATCCTGCAGGTGGGGAACAGCGGGGGCGGAAGGCTGGGTGGGGGTCGGGACCGAGGCCTGGCCCCGGTCCTGGTCCCCTCTCTCCCCTCCCCTGCACGCAGGCCGGGTCCCACGCGAAACTCGGCGTCCCCGACCCAGACCCTTCCTCGTCCCCTTCCCCGGCGAGCTGTCCGGCGTGGAGCCTGCGCGCTGCAGCCGGGCGCCGGCCATTATGTAACAGCGCCCACCCAAGGGTCGCGGCTGGGGGAACCGGGCCCACGCAGGCCCAGACCCACGCTGGGGGAGCGGGTGGGGACGGGGAGACGCGCAGTCCTCTGTTCAGTCCGGTCCTCTGCCCCACGCGCTTTGTCCGCGGATCCAGCCCGGCGCGCGGCTCCGTGAGGTTCGCGCGTGGGCCGCCCGGCGCGGCCTCCGCGGTCGGCTCCACAGAGGGCGGTTTCGGGGTTCGCTAGGGCTCAGCCCCGCCCAGGCCACAGGCAGAGCCACGCGGAGCCCGGCCCAGCCCAGGGCAAGACCCCAGCCGGGCGCCCGCTCCTCCCCAAGGTGGTGTCCGAGGCTGAGCTGGAGCGGGCGTCGTGGTCCATGGATGAGCAGAGCCAGATGCTGGGGCAGGAAGGGGGGGCTCGGCAACCGCCTTCAAAGGCCCAGGCTAAAGGAGAAGGCAAACCGTGCATGTGCGTGTGTGAGGAGACAGGTAAACGGAGAGCGAGACACACAGACAGAGAGATGGCGAAGATGTCATGGAAGAACATCTCACCAAGTTTTAGTATCTAACAAACATGCAAGAAACTGTGTGACTTAAAGGGAACAGGCGCTCGCGCTTGGCTTATTTACTGCCAGAATCAGCCTATTCCTTCATTTGATGTCCAGAAGTCTCTCTGCCTCCTGATGTCCAAGTGTGATGTGCAGATGGTTGAATAGCTAACGACATGCTAGATACCAGGGATTCCAGGGCAAGGGTGCTAGAAAACCGGGGACTCCTCAGGGGAGGCTACAGACGCAGGAGTGTGTGGCGTCCGGTGTCCAGGGCTGTACTTGTAGAAAACAGCAATGGAGAAGTTTATTGATTGGTGCAAATTGGCAGAGGAGATTAGAAAATGATGACCGTGTCCACTCAACCAAATCACTGTTCCTTGATGCAGTTGCTGCGTTGGATTTTATAAAAATAAAAGATTGTGGTTTACATTAAGGTAGATTTTGATCTTCAGGCTCTACTTTTTTATTTTTAAACGTCAACTTTATTAAAGTAAGACCTAAGGCCAGAATATGTATATATTAAACATATTAAACTCCACTGATTTTTTCACAGAATCATTGCATTCGTGTAATACACACATAGATTTCATTTATTGAAAAATACCTTGCCACTGAATGCTTTTGACCACACTTTTGAAAAGAGGGCATATCAAAATTCCATTTTATCTACAGATTTCCTGTTTCCTTCACAAAGAGAAAGTGAAATAAAAATATGTTTTCACGTGTCTTCACCTCTTGGAATCACGTTTTAATAGATTACTATTCTAGGACACTAACGCAAATTAGTTGGAGAAACCAAATGCACTTCAAAGCTGCCAACATGCGAATTCCGAGCCTCAGCACTTCCAGTTCCTAGGTTATAAATATCTTACTGATTGCTGCAGAGAACCAGGGGGAATTTTCTGGAGTTGACATTGCCTCATTGAGCACATCACTTCAAGTTTTTGTTACTCAGTTCCTTTATTCAGAAATTTCAAATATGTAAAATGCAGTGATATATTCTGAAACCCTCTTTCTTTCCTATGGCTTTCTGCTTCCTCTCTTCCTCCCTCTCTCCCTCTTTCCTTTCTTTCCTTCCTTCCTTTCTTTTGCACTAAAAAGAAACTGTAAACTTTTTAACTCCTGTGGGTGTGTTTGTGTGTGGGGGGTTATGTAAAATACCAACACCACAAAAATCAGTCATCAAGACATGGGTGGATTCTCCAGTATGTCATTTGTCAAGATGAGGCTTGCCGGTTTAATTCTTTGCTCTTTTTTACCCTGGTTTCCTTGCCTTTTTAAGCAGGGGACCCCTTGATTCATCTTCGATAGAGTGAAAGTAACAATCAAGTATGTTGACATCTAGGACCAAAGCCTCTTTTTCTCACTTTCTGCATAAATGGAAGGAATGTTACTCTAATTCCTCTGTTAGATGGTAGGTATCATTTGGTGCTTATGAAGTAGCTTGATTTTGATTTTAGTTAAGCCCTAAAATCCCACAGAGTTAAACTTACTTACCAGAACAGTGGAGCTTTATAGTTTATAAATCATTTATAGGTTAGAGATACAGTTTCAACATAACAAAGGTGTTTGCTTACCTGTTCATTTATTTTTATTTTCCTGTGATAGCAAAACTTACTGGGATACATTGTGGTTGGCGCTGGGTCACAAATGTGAGGAGCTCTGCTGCATGGGTGTGGGGTAGGCAGATGAGCTGGAGAAATTCTAGTTTGAGCCAGGTAAAATGACCACGTGCACAGGGCTGAGGCCACACCCTGGGTTTCCATGGTCACAGTGCTATAGCCAGAGTACCTGCCTGTTCCCTTTTGTTTCCATAAATATCTGTGGGAAATAAAGAGGGATTTCCAATATCTAGCCTTCATTGCTTTCACCTTTTTTCTTTCTTCCTGTCACCATTGCTTCTTTCCTTTCCTCCTTCCCTGTCTTATTAACTAGACACGGTGTTGAGGCTTTTTTTTCTCTGAATGTTTCTCAGAATTCTCATTATGGGAATATAGAAAAGGGCTAAAACTAGGAAAAAATAATAGAGATGTGAATCTGTGTCTGGCAGTTGAAACCGTTGGTCAACCTCAAGAATCATTCCTTTACTCTCTCATTCATTTGTTCATTCATGCAATAAATATGTATTCAGTGCCGTCTGGTAGTCAGAGAGGAAATGAATACGTTCCCCTTGGCCACTCATTTTGCTTTTCTTTTTTGATCTTTTTTCTCTCTGGGCTGTAATAATATTTTGGGGACATTTGTTTTTGATAAAAAGGTGAAAAGGGTTGGAGGTGGAGGCGCTGAGTGGCCGCAATCACTGCCTCACAAGGGTGTGAGGGACAGAGGCGACAGGACATGTGAAGAGACAACAGATATGTTCAGAATTGTTTGTCCTCCGTGGACACAGAAGGCGCCCTCCTCGCTCAGGAAATGAAACTGAACTTCTTGCCCTGTGGTGCTGGCTTCTGCTTAGTCTGCCTGTTGGTCTGGACTCAGGGGTGGTGAGGGCGGCAGCTTGTGCCCTACACCCAAGCAAATTTGGAGAAGTCACTTGTCTCTAAAGAAATAGCAAACTGATTTTCATTGCTGGTTCTAATTCCCTGCTTGCTTTAGTTCAGCACTCCATCTGCAGGACTTGAGCGGCCACACGGTGAGGCAGGCCGGCTCCAGATGGGGCAGTGGGTGGGTTCCCCCAAAGGCAGCTGGGCACAGGCAAAGGGCAGCAGGATGCTGGAGGCTGAAAAAGTATCCCAGGGCCTTCAGCTCAGGTCTGGGCTAAGAACTTGAATATGAACATGTATAGGTGTTTCAGTAATTCCTGAACACCAGTAATTTGTTTGTTTTTAGAGACAGAGTAGCTCAGGCTGGCATCGAACTCATGGTGATCCTCCTGCCTCAGCCTCTTGAGTGCGGGGATTACAGGCATGTGCCCAGACACAAGCAATTTATTTCAGCAACTGAAAATGTGAAATTTTATGAAAATAATAAGATTGATGTTGGCAATGATATACAGATGACTCGGTCATCTATTAACACCAACAAGAGATTTTAGGAAAATACATGGTATATTCACATTCTAAATAATTTTAGTAAACTTTAATGACTTGCTAATTACCAAGTTTAGAAAAATCTGTAGGTTAGGAACACGAGTATTTGATATCATAAGATCTGAGGTTAAAAATATTAAATATGTAACTCTTTAAAATCTGTCTGTAATTTGTTTTGTTGAATGAGTTGGACAAATAGCCATTAATATAGCTAATAATAATTGAATAACTTCATATTTAAATTCGACAGATGAAATAAACTATAAAATATGAAATTTGAAGAAATAGAAAATAAAAAATCTGCTTTTTCTCTAAGCCAGCAGATGGAGATGTTGGAAAAAATATTGTTTTTCATAAAACTGTTATGCACACTGAATGTCTTTTGAAATGTCGTTCACAAAGTTAGAAAAAGTAAAAGACAGAAATGGCACCTCACTTGAAGAAATTAATTTAAAGTACTATATACAAAAAATAACTTTCAATATAATTCTTATACATTTGGTTTATAGAGACATTTAGTGTCTGCCTAGATTATAAATACTCTTAAAAGAGGAAGAATTCTAAAATTATATATATTTTTTCAGGTTTTAAAGCTTGATTCTCCATACATCATGTGTTAAATATATTTCATATCTTTGAGTTTCAGTCAGTAATTCATGGTATGATTCAAAGATACAAAATGTAGCTATGGATTACTGAGATAGGTTATCTGCACTCCTAAAGTTGACATTTGCTAAGCCTTTACTGCGCTTGGCAAGAATGGGATCCTCTCTCTCTCTTTGTCTCTGTCTCTCTATCTCTGTCTCTGTCTCTCTCTCTGTAATTTAGAGATTGGCTGGGCTATTGTGTTTTGTAATTTTTGTTGAGTTGTACACTAGAAGCTAGACTTACTTGCTTAGATATATGAAATTTGCTTGAAATTGCAGTCACATCGGACATGATTTGTCACCAATAAGACTTCATTTTTTGAAAAAGTTGTGAATGTAATCAGGACATGATAGCTTATGATCTGGTGTTTAGATACTCACAATTGGTGATTTAGGAGAAAAAATAGCTCTGGGTGTCAGACTAATAATTTGTCATTAGATTATTTGTAATAAATTTTATTCTTTATTTAGCACAAGAGAATTTCAAGAATAGGTTGAAACTACTCATCGGAAATCAAAGTGCATCATTGCTTAAAACAGTCCATTACAGGATGAGTGAAGATTAAAACTAATAATGAAACGAGAGGAGCTTGGCTAAGGGTGACACCGTCACCATGAGGATCCTGTTCCAAGTCCCAGGAATTCACTGACTTCCAGTGCTCCTGAGCATTTCTGGGTCACTGAGGGATGGATGACACTGTGACAAGTCCATGCCGACTCACATGGGTCTTGAGTTCTCTCATGGTTTCTGCAGTAACTCTGTAAACTTTCAAACTTCTTCGAGCCATCAAAACTTTAAGGAAGGCTGGAAAAAAGAGCATTTGTTTCCTAATTACTCCAGTATGCTTTGCTTTGGTGTTTGTTTTCAGAGAGTGGTTTTCCTTTTTTCTCCTCTTCTCTTTCTCTTTGTTTTAAACAAAATCCATAAGTGGACTTTGCCTGCAGAGTATGTGCTATATCCGAAAATAAAATCTAAGCTTCAGTAGGGAACTATTTTTTTTTTTTTGCAGAAATATTTGTCAGTGAGCAGAGGGTACAGGGTACCTTACACTTGAAGCTAGTATCTTGTGTTAGTTTAAAACATTTGATTGAGATGTTAGTGATCTCCCAGTAAATTATATTTCCTTTCCTTTTAAACTGCATTCTCCTACAGATAGATCAATTCCATTAAAATATGAACTGTTCTATTATGGCAATTATCAATTAAAATTTCTTGGTTCTTTAGTGATCTGAATAATTACCAAACCTCATATAGGTATACCTCTTCAGCACAATAAGTAAACAATTTACTGAATTCAAACTTACAAATTTAAAATCCATATTATTTTAAAAAATTGTACACATCAGTATTTTTCAAGACAACTTTTGCTGATTTGGAAAAAACATGAATTTTCTTGCAGTGGAATTGATTAGGTGTGTTTTTCCTGTGTAATTCAAAACTGTTTTGTTATATTTGATCAGCTTGATTTGAAGATGGGAATATATAAATCCTAACAAGGAGTGTAAATGATTTGGGCTTTGCTTGTTTGTTTGGAAACAAGCTTTCACTGTGTAGTTCAGGATGGTGTTGAACTTGCTCTGTTAGCACAGGCCGGCTTTGAACTCCAGATAAACGTCTTGACTTAGCCTCCTCAGTGTGAGATTACAGATAAATGTCTTGACTTAGCCTCCTCAGTGTGAGATTACAGATGTGCGCCAACCCAGCCTTTAAGGAGAAGGGAAGACATGATCTGCCTGAAGGCAGAGCCAGGCTGCTGCTAACCGTGTCCTTCACAAAACCCCGCCGAGTTCCACGCAATTAATCAACAGTTAAACACATTTATTGTGATAGTAGACTTTTTGTCATATAATTTTTTTAAATCAGAGTTTTGCCTGTGGTGTACATTTCAATTTCATAACAAAAGCTTTACCTGGGCTCCATCTCAAATCCTTTTACTTATTTTTGCTACCAGGAGTCAGACTCAGGACCTTGCACTTGATGGATGCTGTGTGGCTGAGTTATGCCTCCGGCCCTCAAATCTCACTTAGAACGAGTAATCATATATTTATTTTTTACTTTCATCCACTAGCTAGTTATGTTCACAACTGTTACTGCCCTCCATAGAGCCACATTTGTAGATTGTAAGCCAATTTGTTGACTACATGCACAGTGCACATTTGAATACTCTTCATAAATACTTGTGATGTGGGTGGTGTCACCCGCGGTTTGAACGCCACACCCTAGCGTGAGGAGGCTGAAAGCCGTGGGTCTTGCTCAGCTTCCACTTTAAAATGATGTTTTCTAGAAATGAGCTACACCTACTCTTTGAATGGCTAAAAATTCCCCTAGGAAATCCCTCCCTGCCCCAGCCTGTGTTTCAAGTACGAAAATTTTCTGCACATTGTGTGTGTGCATGTGTGTGTGTGTGTGTGTGTATGTGTGTGTGGCAGGAGACTGAACCTGGAACCTTACTACTGAGCTGCATTCTCAGTCTTTTATATTTTTTTTTGTTAGACACAGTCTCACTAAGTTGCTAAGTTGCCAGGGCTGGACTCAGACTTGAGATCCTCCTGCCTCAGCTTCCCCAAGTGCTGTGATTACAGGTGTGCCACCATGCCAGACTTCTGTATTAATTCTTTTACAGGAGGTTTTGTATAGAACATACAGAATTAAGAAATTCTGTCTTTACCTTTAGAGGGTATCTGAAAGTTAGATGCCTATGGACATAGCTTCTTGCTGTGCAAAATTGCTCTATTTGCATTGATGCATTATTGTTTTGTGTGCTAACCATTTTTTGATGTGTATGCCTGAAGTCTAGACTTGTTCTCCAATAGTTTGTTTTATATTCTTTGCATGATATTGATTAAATTTTTGGGTAAAACATCTTGTTATTGTATTTTTACACATTAACATATTATTGGAAAAGTAGTTCAAAGTGCTTACTACTACTTTATATATTAAAGATAATTTTAAAAATTAGAGTGGTGAAATATACAATTGTTTTCAACTGAAAACACTGATAGGTTTTGGAGATACTGGGTTCATTGTGCAAGAAGAATTTATGAGTCAACTATTTCTTAGATGGCTATTTTCCTAGTTCTTCATGTTTTTCCAATAACATGCTTACACTTCTTAGTTTTACTCTTTGGATTATTCTTTAGAATTTTACTTTACAGCTGTGTGTAGTTTATCACTATGCTATTTTAATATCTTAATTTTTTATAATTATTTCAGCGTGTAAAGTATGAACACACATTGGGTTGAATTAAGAAATGACCCACATTTTAGTTTGCCCATTATAGTAAGAACAAGACATTCTATTTCTATGAATCTTATTTTGTCTTTCATCAGAGTTAATTTCAGTGCAATAAACACTACATTATTGTTTTTGGTCCTCATAAGTTTACCCTGTGAAATTTAGGTAACACAGATATTTTACTATAATTCTTTTTAATACTCAAATTATATTGCTATAAATGAGAGAAATACGTTTACACAAACTAAATGTATTTTGTGGCTATTATTGAAATACAGTGGAATGTTATTTGGGTCTTTATGTCTGAAATGGAATATAGACTATTGACAACCATTCCCAACTTCAGTATAAGTTAAACTGAAACTTGTGTTATGTACTTCTCTGCATTTTGTGGCTGATATTAAGTGTCCACATTAGCACACAGCTCTGTTAACACTACAGGAAGTTAGAGCTGGGAATATTTTCTTCTCCCTTCCTTCTCTTCCCCTCCCTCCTTGCTTGCTCAAGCCTCTCCTCCCTTCCTCTTCTCATTCTCCTTCTATCCTCTGACTTGCTTTGGGAATCCGCTGGCACATGAATGGCTTATTTTCTGTATTAGCACTTTCCTGCCATTAAAGAGTCAATTCTGCTTACCATAATAATTTTAACACAGTTGGGAAGGCGCTCACTATTCCCAGATATATGTAAGAAAGAAAGGAGACAATATGCATACTTCTTAGAAAAAAAACAAAACACTGGAGGTACTTAACATTCTAAGATGATAAATAAATGACTTCCTGAAAATCATAAGTCAAATGGTAGCTGAAAAATCTTGGGAAACATTATATATGAAAACATAACATAGAACAGAATACTAGACAGGGAGTTTCATGGGGAGTCTGATTCACTTGTCACAGTCTTTTCCTAGGGGTCCCTGAGCCCTGCCAGCCACTTGTATAACTGATGGATGATTCCTGAGGGGGATCCTCTCCGTGGGACCCAAAGGAGTCTGTATTTGGATTTACATTATCATTGATTCTGTGTTCCCATTTATTTAGTATGCAGCTAACATTTTAATTGTTAAATAAGCAAAAATATTTTAATTAAAAATATTATAAACTATAACATATTTGAAAATCATCTCATATATTTAAAAATAAGTCTTTGGAGAATATTTAAAAAAGTCAATAATAATTCAAAACCTTATGTAAATTTTTTGTTCAATTAATTTTTTTTTACCAATTCAAAGAATTACTCAACATACTAAGACTGAACTATGGAAACAAATCAAAACAAAACAAAAACAACTACAAAAAACCCAATGAATAATTTCACCCTGAGAAATAAGGTTATAATGTGTGGAAGCTTAGCTTTCTCAAAATATTTGAACATACTACATATATTTATATTTTATTAAAAATAAAAGACAGAATCAAACCAAAAATGAATAGAAGAAAATAATAAAAAGCAGAAAACACAAGGCCTTACCAAACTCTCAACATCATTTTTCATATAGATTAACATTTTGATTCTTACATTTCTGTAAAAATAAAAAGAATCAGAATAGTCTAAACTTTGATAAAGGAACAAAATTAGAGCTCCAATCCTCCCCAACCCCACGATTTATCACAAGGTCACACCAATCAAGACAAAGCAGCATTGATATCAAGATAGACAAACCACCAAAGTGCCAACACGAAGTTTCAAATGCAATTATATTTTCATGACAGAGGCTCTTCAGCGTGTTTCTCAAGGGCTTTGTGCCCGCTGTTTCCATGTATCCTACATCGTAGGAATCGCTGCTACAACTCTATGCAGTGGGGAAGGTGTCTCTCCACACCTGCCAGCATCTCTTCTCAAAGCAAGTCTTTGGTAAGGAAAGTTCTGGAAGTGGAGATCTCGTGTGTGTGTGTGTGTGTGTGTGTGTGTGAGTGTGTGCTTTGCTAGTTTTTCTTGAGAAATACAATGCAATTTATGTTAGGACTTTTTTCTTGATTTGTAGTTTATGTTCCGTTTCTTTGAAGACTTTTAATCTTGACTCAATTTATATAGTTTCCAAGCACTTTCACAATTTATAGCTTTTCTTTTTTCCCCCCAAGTTTTAGCTTAATGGTATTATTACTATTTAATATATAGAGAAGAAATTTTAGGAATATGAGCAACAATGTGGAACAGGATATGAAAATGATAGTTTCATTCCGTTGGAAGGAAGGACGATAAAGTCCTCACCTTTGTATCCCAGCAGACAACTGAGGGGTCACGTCTTTCATGAAGAACATTTTTTGGGTTTTGTCTGTGAAGATAAATACCTTTGACTCTTTGCAGTTCATAACCCTGATACTCTGAACATGGGAGAGCATTTTCAGTATCTGCACTTGGAACTGAGTCCTACTTCTGCTCCTGGACCTGTGACACTGGACACGTTGCTTACTCTGTGTCCAAGGAACCACTCGGCAGAGGGGCGTCATAACTTGCAGTATTGTTCAGAAAATACTCAGTAGTCATAAAACAGCATAAGCTGTATTTGACTGTGCACAAAATTTAGCAAACTTTTGTTGTTACTTCCTGTGTAAAGATCTTTGAAGAGTTTTGAAGGACTCTTGCAGAGGGGACAGCGGGCAAAGAAAAATGCATTTCTTTTATTTGTTTTTCTATGAAAGTTTTCTCCTGCTTGTGTAGCTAAGTGAGATGCACAGGAGACCCTAACAATACACCCTATGAATTGCATCGAGTGGTGTTTAGGGCATTTCACTGACTGAGACAGTGACTTTCAAAAACTGAGATGCCGACATTGAGTTGGACCTGCATCATTCCATGCACTGTTCATCTCCAACTTCTGAAATGTGGATCAATTAAGCCTTAGTAAATCTTTCAAGTTTCTATTTATCACAGCACTTTGTCTTAGAGATACCTAATGTCTTTTTGGATCTAATGAATTAAATTATGTTTTTTAAATAAAAACAGGAGAACATGGACTATAGAACCATGCAGAAAGAGAGTGGAATGTAAATAGTAGCCTCATGACACAAGGTTGTGCTTCAGTCTTTGTGAGATAAGGTTGGGTTTCCTTATCATTCCTGATAACATCATAGGGAACATTAAGTGACAGCATAAGCAACTAGGTTAACTTTCTCAGTGACTCCAGGGTTTCTTTCTCGCACATACATCCACACTTTACCGGGAACTGGACACAGATATTATAGATTTCACTATTTTATATTTATAGGCAAGGATTCTATATTCTGTTACTTAATATTTATGTGTAACTTTTTAAACCACTTTTCACAGTTGCTCTGTAATTCCATGGAGTAGGTTGAATTATTGTAGGTATTTCTAGATGAGAAAACATAACTTGTTCTAAGCTGCTCTGAATTTAGGGAGCTGTGGCCTAGAAATTTTTCAGAACAGTGTTTTAACATAAACATTGAAGCTAATGCTAGAAAGTAGAATCTTATTTTATCATCATTTTTAGGAAATTGATGAACGCCAGTTTTACAGACTGCGTGTCTTTGATTCTCAGCATTCTATCCCCAAAATACAATTCAATAGATAAGCAAGAGCTGTAAATCACAGATAAGTTAAAATATGGTACGTCTTGGTGAGCAGTTACTACGCATGTGTAACACTATTCAGTGATCGCTTCTGCCATTAACAGACATGAACAGTAACGATAATGACACACATTTCCCATGAGCAGGATGACATGAAATGCGAGTCACATTAATTCGGATGCTTTCTTGGGGTTCGGCTCTCTGCACCATGCCTTTGGTTAGTCCCTCATCATCTTTGCGAGTTCCTTCTCCAGGATGAACAGAGAGGCTTTGTTTGCCTTTTGTATTCATGTGGTTTAAGGTCTGGAAGGCTTAAAAAATTCAAATAATTACTTGCCTCAAAATTACTTCCTTTGGGAAACAGAGATGGGAACAAAGATGCAGTCACTGACATGAGTAAAAATAAGGGTGCCCTACATACGAGCTAAACTACTTTGTAGTTCAAAAATTATTCCCTGTCTCATTTTGCATTGCTTCTCATTACTCTGCTGCTGCCCCATATTGCAGCTAACACCAGTCACATGAACTCTCTAGTGTAGTAAGAATTTGGGTCAAAAGAACTGTGCTGAACAAATCTATATGTTTATGAGTAGAGTTACATCGATGATTTTGGACTTGGGCCTGAAGCAGAGTAGACTGGATAAAATACAATGCTTATTTTCAAAGTGTTTCTGAGTGCACCAAGGGGTTTCTTCTTTCTTTCTCTTCTCAGGATTTCCTCTTTCCTTTCTTTCTTCCTCAAACTTTAAGTACATGACCGCTCCAGGAGGATCACTTTGGTAACGTTTAAAGTGACAGGAAGATAAGTCTGGAAATTGCTGACGAGTTCAGTACCTTTACAGCAAAAGTAGAAGTCATTAGTTAATGTAGGTCAGCTGGGCGATTTTCTCATGCCTTAGAATGTGTCACGTAGCTGTCATTTCAGATCAATTATAAATATTGTTCTCTAGTTTGGAGTTAGATTTGTATCACACTGTATGAAGAAGATGTGGGAACCCCAAATCTGGTGAAGAAAACAGACGTGATTCTTACTGGAAGGGGAAAATCATCCTCTGAGGTGCTGATTTAGAATACATTCTTGGGAAACTGCTCAAATGAAGATCTAGAGATACTGGTCATCAAGCCACCTTCAGGTCTGTCAAAGACCTATTTTAATTTGTTGAGTTCTATTTGAAAATCACAATATTTTCTTTTCATTTTTTTTCCTGTTTATTATCAAAATCTTTTCAATAGAGCACAGGAATCGTTGGGTAGTCTTTTTGTGAATTATGTGGATTATTCTACTTATAATAAAGTCTACTTTAGCTTGTCATCGAAGAAGAAAGTTAAAAGTTTGACAGTGTCAGGGCAGACAGCCTTCTGGAATGACCTAAGGAGCAGTGACACTTCTCCAGCTCTTGTTGCGATGCTAAAACAAACTTTCCATGCTCTAAACTTTGATTTTTATAGAAATTTGAGAATTTCTATGGGAAAATCATGATTATTAGAAAAAATTTATTACCATGTAATGAAGTCATGTAAAAGAAACAAGGTATTTATTTACAATAATTTTGCTAGCATTTGGGTGATCTAGAGGTAATTGCTACACTACATGCAGTCTCAAAATGACCCAAAATTTAGATTCTTAATGTCTTTATATTTTGACAATTAAATCTTATGAGGAAAATAACTCATACATATGGTAATTTAAAAATACTGCAAAAGGGGGTATAGTATATATTGGGTCTTATACTCAAATTCTTCTTCTCTGGGATAAATATCATTGATAGTTTCCAGAAATGTTAGTTTAATATACATTATCCTCTATCTATATTGTTTCCAACTTAACATAAATCAGAATACTTTTTAAATTTGCAGTCTGTTCTTTTCCCTGTAGGCATTGCATAACGATCTCTTATTCAGATTTTTTTAAAGGTTGTTTCTTTCTTTCCCTCTCATTTTATTGTTAGTGGTGTGTAGTGAACCCCGGGCCTCAGGCATGCCAAGTGTGAGCTCGAACGTTTAGCTTCCTCCCCAGCCACTTGTCTGTTTTACTCACATTTGCCATTGGGGTTGTAGAATGCGTTGTTATGAGTGCAGTAACTTGCAGGAAAATATTCTCACTTACCATTTCCCCCTTCTTCCACAAGAAGTCCTCTCAGTTTGCAGTGTTTCCTAGAGCATGCAAGGCCTGTTTGGCCTACTCTCACTGGTGGTGCTCAACATTAAACTTTTAAAAAGTTTGCCAATCTAATTGAAATCTAGGTTTACAATGAGCACATTTTAGTGTGTGTGTGCGTGTGTGTGCGTGTGCGCATGTGTGTAAGCCCATGCATATGCCTGCCATAGTTTTGCCCAATTTTCCCTTTGATCATGATATCATTTATTGTGTTTCTTTATGACATATTATGGCATACACTAAGTAATAGCACTTTGCCTTGCTGCAACTATTTTATGTAGTTCTCTGGGTTTTTAATAAGTTCATGAATTTTCAGAATCATGATCATAGTTTACAATTTTCACCAATCTGTATTCTTAAATTGTATTTACTCAAATTCAGAAACTGATGTGTTGCCACAGGAGTTTTGTGCCTTGCCCAGAAAGGCTGTTTCCCATTCAAAGTTTAAGAGAAAGACAGTGTCCGTGATTTTATTTTGTATCCACCCTGCTTTGGTTTTTTCAGAATACATTTTTGATGAATCTGAGTTTATTTTACATGCTTAGAGAATCTAGCTTACACTTTGTTATAGTATGTATCTAAAAATCCATTTTCCTTTATTGACTTGAAATTTTTCAGGTTTTCTTTAAGTACAGAGTTCTTCCAAGAGCTAAAAACAAAGATGGAATTTATCCAGTAAATGGAATAATCAAGATTAAAACTCTGTTACAAGCGAAGCAGTGAGAAAGTGCAGGACACTGGTTTTCTGAGCAGTGCTGTTGTCATAGTTGAGCTTCTGTGTTGTGGGGTCTCAGAACAGTAACAGAGGACCTCAGATTTTGAACCTTAACCGAGTCCAGAGGGGTAAATAAAGGTTTGATGATATGTTTTGGCTGTTGTCACAGCACTAATATCACTTCAATAGCCTGTTATTTTTGCATATTTCTTAACCTATGACAAGTGTTAAGTAATGTGCTGTGATTATGTTTGGCTTTCAAATATTAAAATTAAAGACCGTAGTCCACAAGCAACAAAGAAAAACAGAAGAGCTCAGAGATTCATGACCTGATTAACTAAGATACAGTTTCCTCCTTGTCTATAAAACCAGTTATGCTGCTCTACCTAAAGTCAAATATCAAGCTCGTTATTGTATAAATCTTATTCAAACTGGAATACTACCTAGAATGCTAATGAGCTGCTTGCATCAGTGAACACTTGCAGTCCGTCTTATGGTGCAAGACACGAGCTGATTACTTCTGGTCCAATAAGAGGAAAATTTACAAATCTTTAGTCATTTCATTTTGTGGAATGATGAATTAATGTGGGCCAACCATAGAGACACAGGTCAGCAAACGGCTGTGGAATATGTTTTCCAACACTTTCCATTTTGTAATACTTTAGTAATAATCAAAGTGGGACAGTTTTTAACTTTTAATGTAATTGAAAACAATAAATTTCATTCAATTTCTGGAAGGCTCTGCTCAAGTGTGTAACTTAGTGCAACTTTTGTAAAACTGAGAAATTTTGTTTGATTGAAAAAAGTGAGCTTACATCAGCAGACCCACATTAATCTTTAATGCAAAACCTTTTACTAAAAATTAAAAATTTGGCTCATTAGCATACTCATGTTTCATCCCAACTTAATAATGTTCCAAACTGAAACTCTGATAGAATAATCTTCCTAATTACTAGAGTAACATATAGAGGCAAAAAATGGCAAAACTCAAAATGAATGACCATAATAATTGTACCTCACAAATAGTTACTAGATAATAATTATGTATGTTCTTTTCCAAACTTTTATATACCTAATGTTGTTCTTGAAGAATTTTTGGATGACATTAAAGCCTTTGCAAGTGAAAATTTTGTAACTTCCCGGTATTCATGCAGATAATTATTTTTAGTTTTTGCATTTTTTGTTTTTCTTTTATCCAGTATAAAACGTTGCCACAATTAAAAACTCTTCCACTTGCAGTGTATGTTTTCCTCATTTCTGATAACTGAAGTATAATTGCTTGACAAAGGCCAGGAATCATTTAGTGAAATGCTTTTGAATTTTGGAGGAAATTCATACCTATTTAGAGTCCTATCAACAGTCTGTAAGAAGCCTAGTCCCTCCGATCCTCAGCATCATGGTGAGAATTTCAAAATGTCCTTGTATATTTGGTGAAGGTATTGTTTTTGGTTCTATACATTTTCCATGTTCATTATGATGTTTGCATTGTTCATAAATAATGTGTGAAGGACTTTTGCCAAGATTTCATTGTCATTTTGGTAGTTTTTCCCCATTAAATTGCATGAGTGTTTTATTCCATCACCATGGCAGAGGGACACAGAAGTAGAGAGAGACACACCTAACACTGCAGTGCTCTCTGCCTCAGCTGACTTGTTGCTGGTCTACTGCCGTGTCCTGTCAGCTTCCAGGGAGGAGACCTCCCAGCTTCCCTTGTCCAGAACAGAAGCCACGTGTAAATGGACGTTAGCAATGTCACAAAAATATTAACCTTTGAAGGTCAACTCCTGTTTTATTGTTTCCTTCACTGTTGTCCTTTTCATTTTGCACAGACTTTTTAAAAATTATTGATGCATAGTTCTGCAAAATTTATTTATTTTGGAAAACTATTGCTTCAAAACAGCTGCACAAGGTTGAACTTAGACCCATGTCTCTCACCACTTACTCAGATCAAAATGGAACAGGATCTAAACATTAGAACAGAAACACTCAGTCCGCTGGAAGACAAAACAGGTAAAACTCTTGAGATATAGGTGAAGGCAAAGAGTTTCTGAGCAAAATCCTGGTTCCACAAGAATGAATATTTTACAATATTGAATAATACACAAAAATGGAGTAAAAAACAACTTGTCTCTGCCTAGTCTGGTGGTTATGTAATTATGCTGCTAAATTTATTATACCTAATGTTTTTATTATAGTTAGGAAACAATCATTGTTAAATTGCTATCATCTCATTTTGAAAATCTATATTGCCATTTTTTTGTTGCTGTCATTTTGCTTTTATTGCTTTTTGAATATTTGCTTCTTGATTTTTCTGTTTTTTTTTCTTTAAAATAAAAAAGTAAGAAAATACTTGAATCTGTTTTGACGTCATAGATGTCTTTCAGCTACATAATTTAGTGATGACATTTCTGAGATTTCTGAGCCAAATTTGAGAATATTTATAATCTGAATACACATAATTTAAAAATTTATTCTAAAATCTGAGAGCTCAGTATTATTTGCACAATTATGTATGACCAAGTGACCCCTACTCACTGCAGACCAAGTACCATGCTATGCTTCAGTCACAGTTTTGCTTGTTTTTCTCCTCTGGAGTTTGACACCGTCGAATGCTCTCCCGGGCCTTTAGCACACCAGCAAGCCCTTACTCTCGTCTCCAGCTGTGGGTTCTGGTCTACCGGGGCCTGCTCTTCTGTCCTCCTGTTCCAGGCCGCTGCTGCCCAGCTTCCTGATCTGCTGATGTCTGTGGGGGACGCGATTCTCCTCTCCTTGCTCAAGACAGATTTTCTGGTTTATTTCTTTAGGTACTTTAAGTCCATTTTTGTTGATCACTTACAATACCTTCTTTTAAAACACACATAAACACACACACACGTGTGCATGCGTATCTGTGCTCAATTTGAAAACAGGTTCTCCTTTAAGATCTGAGGAATAGCTCATAATTTTATGTAGAGAAGTTTCCTCTTCCCATTTTCTTTATTATTTGTTTTGGTTTAATTATTACTTTTTGCTAGTTAACTTTGATCTTTCTTATATTGAATGTGACATAAACATGTGTGTATACAACCTTCTTCTGTGACTCTACGACTTTTGAGTATAATATTACCAATATATTTGTGCAGCACTTACTAGTTTGGCCACGTGGAGTATCTCCCAATTCTAAAGCTCTCTTGAATAGCTGTACCAAGATTGCTTAACCAGACTTTTACCTTTCCAGCCAATAATGGGTGGCTGTTGGAAATATATTTTTTGTGGAGTTTTAGAAATCATAGAAAATTGCTGGAAGAAGATAAACTTGCATTTAGGCAACATAGATGCAAAAAGCAGTGAATATTAAAGTAATAGATGATCAAAAATATAAGCAGTGATATGAATATTGAGTATATTTGGTTTGTACTTCCCACATTAGCAATTCTAATTTCATCCTTGTAGTTCTTTTGTTTGTAATTTTAGCCTGTCCTCTTTGTAACACTTCTGTAAAAGTTTATTATCACAACTGACATCTTTGATATCTCTTATCACATAGTTTATATGTTGGCAGCAGTTTAATACTTTATATATGTAATTTTTGTCTCATAATTGGCGTATGGACTTTGAATTTTCAGTGTGAAGTTCAGACAAAGCTTCATTTCTAGGATTTTTAGAAATCAGACTGTGGCAGTTTCTTCACCTCTGTAGAAAAAGAGAGACCCATACTGAGCAGATAGAAATAATCAATAGGAAAAAGATTTAAATAATTGATAGAAAAATCATAGAATTTAGGGATTTAATTTTTTACTGTCAACTTTCCCTATCCTCTACCTGGTTGATCATGGAGGGTCTTTGTTACCTCAGAAAATGCAAACACATGGAAGTGACAGCCACATAAATGACACACTGCTGGTAAGGAACAAGAACAGCTCGCAAAATAATTTTGGAAGCATCTGAGACAGACTGACGTATATGCTTTCTGGTGGTAGAGTTACCGGTGATGTTCTGAGTCTCATGGATGACTGTTCAAACGTATTTAACACTCTTTCCCGAAACAACACTCAGTTGATTCTTATTTAAAGCTTCCCCGAGGTGGAGTTGACTAATCCTGTGCCATTGCTCCTGGGGGAAGAGAATCAGGTTACTGTGAGGCTCTTTGCAAACATTTCTGCAAGCCAACGGCCCATGACCTTGTTCACGTATGTTTCTGTGTACAGCCGGCTCGTGTTGTGCGTCAGCTGATCACTCACACTGGCCTTTTGGCCAAGCACCATAACCTGTGATTCTTTCAGTGAGGCGCATCACGACCGTCCGCTCCAGGATCTTACACAGCACTTCAGCTTGGGGATTCTTCCAGAGGGCAAACTCACGGTACAGAAGGAAAAACAACAGCGACATTAAGCTCAGTACCACACAGACAACCAAAAGCACCCTTGGTTGGAGTGTGGGAGCTGAAGAAGCGCAGCAGAGGGTCACCTTGGCCACCCTGGCTGGGGAGGTTTTGGGCAGCTCAGGTTTTCATGGCTCTGCTTGTGTTGATGCATTCTTTTCAAACTACTGTAGAAATGCTTACTATGTGGTCATAAGAGAACATTAATGAGCAAACGTGAGTAGTGAGGACCTTTTGTGTTTTATTTAAGCCAGTTTTTGCCATTTGAATATGTTAATTATAGTAATCTGATACAGTTTAAAGGGTTTCATCTTGCTTTGAAGTGTTTGTGCTGAAAAAGCACTTTGGATTTGGATGTGAATCTGAACTTAAACTCTGGAAGAAGTAGAAAGGAAATGAGGACGCTTACTGTGACACCTCAGCATCCCCGTGGCATGGCAGGAGGAGGAAGGCCCTTCCTTTATTTTTGTTTTATTTAGTGACTGTCCCCTACATGAGACAGGTCTTCAAAAGATGCTTTAGCACCCAAAAATGTCAAACCCCTTTGAGGCCCCTAGGCAATACTTTTGTGAGCTGTGTTGTCCTGGACTAGTTCTTCCTGTCCTGCCTTTCTTTTCGCAGCCTTCCGAGTAGGAGGATTAGTGTGCCAAACAGCAGGTGGAACAGCAACGTGTGCGTGAGAGATGCCTTTGGGGGGTCCAGACACTGTGCACCCCTCCTTTGACCAGGAGTTGAGATGGCCATCAGATGTCCACAGGCTCATAGAAATACAGTCCTCGTCCTGCCTGTCGTGGGGAATTGTGCAAGGCACTGAGGGGATGGTGGGTGAGAAAAACTAGGACGATGTCTACCCTCACATGATCCTGCCTAGGAGCAGCTGGGGTCTGGAACCACGACCTGGTGAACAAGGGGAGCAGAGAGAGTTACAGGTGGGACTCGTGCTTAGGGCGTGGAGGAGCCACATGAGGCACGGGAATGAGGAGGACGCTTGCAGGAGGTGAGACCTGAGGCCGGGCAGGTGAAAACCAGCTGACAGGTGAAGAGATGTGGAAATAGCAGTTCTTCTTTGGCACAGGGGACAGGAAGGACCAAGAGCTGCAAGAGTGAGCCCAGCTGTGCTGCGGTGAGTGTGGGAAGGACGGCAGCGGGGCCGTGGCCCCGGCGACAGCAGGGAGAGCCCAGCACACAGCACTTGGTGGGCCAGGGTGGGTGCCCTGTGTTTTGATTTGTGAAATTAAAAATCTACATTTATTTTAGCCTGAAAGGTGAAAAATAGAGCTAGCGAAAGATCTGAGCACTTGAATTCTCAGCTTCATCAGAATAAATGTAGGCAAAAATATTCAATGTAGAGAAGCGAAAACAATTTCCAGACTCAAAGTCATTTCAGGGTAACACCATGCATTCTTTTGCCCGGATTTAGGTTTCCCTGTTATCTGTGGTAGGCGGGACATGGCATGAGCAGCTCTGTGGAGAGAACTTCAGCAGAGACAGATAAGCATTATGTCTACAAGAATGTGGAATCTGTCTGTCATGCATTGCTCTGCAGAAAAGGCTGCTGATGCTAGAGTTAAGCTGTAACTCAGTCCTCAAAGTCTGTCCCTTAGCTGGGGTTGAACCTGAGCTGTGAATTTTCAGGTTCTGACTTCTAGAATCTTCACTTTGGGGGATGTGGAGTATCATGGACTGGCTCTCCTGACCTGAGACTCCCCCTCTGTCCTCGCACTGGAGACCTGGGATGGGCATGAGGTTCTCTGTGGCCACGTCAGTGGTGCATGAGCAGCCTCTATTCTGGCAGGCAGGTGCAGAGAGCTTGACCTTTAACCTGGTCATTTTCAAACTATCTGCTTGTCTCTGTTTAACATAATGCCACGAAGATTCTCATTTTCAAAATTTTTGTATTTTGCCCAATATTTTTGTCTAATAAAGCAAAAACAGACATCTATACACAAAGAATGGGGTATTTGTACCCACACAAAGGTAACAGTTGTACAGAGTGAAGTCACTGCTTTGAATACACCAAGCCATCTTGTGGAGCTGTACATCTTCCTGTGATCTCGAAATTCAACAGTGGTTTTCATTTCCAGGTGCCAATTGAGGGGCACTGGACACTTACTTCAGGGTTTGTTTATGCTGTCAGGCTCAATCATTGTCCACAGAATGAGCTTTCACTTCCTGTGAAGGAACTCTCTACTTATACTTTCTCCTTGTCCAGGTAATAATAGACTTGAAGTTACATGCCATTCAAAGAATCAGAGTCCAGGCCAGGCCAGGCTCCTGGAATTTGCTCTCTGACTTGTGAAATGTTTGTGTTTTCTGAGTGAGTTTAGAAGAGGATTTTTTTTTTCAGGAAATGGCTAACTCCTAATAACTGCAAAATTGCCAGATTAAAGGAGGTTTCCTTGTAGTGCTAGAGACGTGCTTGAAGTGAAATCTTAACAGTGAAATAGCAGAGCCTGGGGACTTCAGGGTGGACATCATGCTAATAAGAAAGGCAGTAGAGTACTAATCTTTTGTGGGGCGGTTTCTAGGAAGAAAGATGTCAAGATAGACCACTTCATCACAGAGTAACTCTGCTTGTCAGGAATTGTGTCTAGCTGAATTCATTGTTGCTGTAATTTAACTGCCTTTCTTTTAGTCAACTCTCTGAAAAACAGACGACAGGGATCTCTGCCTCCTCAGCAGGGCTCGGTAGAGATGAAGACAGTTTATGCTTTGTATGAAGCAACTCAGTTCTTAGGCTCCCCACAGGACACAACTTCATTCTCAGGCTTACTTTTCTTACCGTAGACAGTCTCATACTAGTTCTCTCATTAAAAGAGGAAGAGGAGGAGGAGGAAGAAGGAGCAGGAGGTGAAGGAGGAGGAGAAGAAGGAGACAAAGAAGAAGAATGAGGAATGAGGAGGAGAAAGAGGAAGAGGAAGAGGAAGAGGAAGAGGAGGAGGAGGAGGAGGTGGAGGAGGGACAGTGGCCCTTACCTGTAGTCCTGGAAGATGGAGGGAGGAGATTCAAGAGTTTGAGGCCACGTTGGTCAAAGGCAAACAAATGCTTAATCAGAGCAAGAGTAGCAATACCTGGTTAACCTTGGTAGTACAAAAAGTATTCCAGACAATCAGTTTCCCAGTGAATATATTCTAATGCTATGCCATAGTTTTGGAAAAAATGTCATCTTATTGATTTCATGCATTCAACAGGCAGTTTGTAATGCATGATGATTTTTGGTTTTTTCCTTTGTTAATCTCATATTTCATTAGCAATTGTAACTCTGCTACTTATTGTTTTTGCCATCTGATATTGCAGAGGCTAGTTAAACTCCTGGTCTTAATTACTTTATTTGTGAAATTTGAATAATACGACATTATCTGTATAACACTTTACTACATCCTGATATGTAAGAAGTACTCAGTAAATGAACTTTTCTTGCTGAGTAAGTTTTATTTTCATAGGTATTATATCAAATTAACACCTCCACATATGTAAGTTAACATGCATTTTAATGACATAATTAGGTTATTTCTAATTTCAGTATTGTACTTTAGTAGTAATATTGCTGATTCCAACCATAGAGATTATAGAATGGGTATCAGATTCCTTGAGTTTAGTTTGCTTTTTACAATTTAAATTTGGAAACTACACAGTTTTACCCTTACATGGAGAAAAGCTGCATATCTTAAAACATTTTGGAATAGCATATGTTGACATTAAAAGGCTGTTGTCTATTTTTATTGTTCTTTATATAGTTTTGTAGACATTTTTACTTTTGAGGTGATGAGCTGATGTTTCTTTACATAAATATTGAGCAGTTGCTTCTTAGCAGCTTTAAGTGTCTTAGACACTATGGCTTCATACTCTCATATAAGATACTGTAGAGGCTTAAATTTTAGTTTTCATTTGTCTCCATTTTCATTTTGAATTTCTACAGTTATATTTTTATAAAAGTAAAGTAAAAATTGAGGTTTTCTTTCTTTTGTAATATTTTCTATGTCTTAACTCATTTTCTATAAGTAGATGGGGATGTTCTTCTTGTCCATTCCTTTCATTTGGCTTTGCCGATAAGCAGAACGTCTGTAACACTTGGGGCTGACGGTGGTGGCGAGAGCCTCCGTATCATCAGCACCCTGCTCCCAGGGGCATTCCCTGCGCCTGCTCATGCCAGGCGATCTTTGAAAGCAAATCCTGGAGTAGCCTGCTTCTAGCATATAGTTAATACATCACAGGAAGCGAAGGCAAACACACTAAAGGGGAGAAGATGAAATGCAGAATATCCCTGAATATCAGTAGTACGTGGGTTTAGTAATTGCAGAGATCATCGTAATTAATGACATTGGGGAATACCTTTCCTATTTTTGTGAAAATGGGAATAGATGAAAAGGGGTTGTTATAACTTGAGGCTCCTAAATCAAGAGAGGTACCCAGGAACCTATCTAACAGGGAGAAGGTATTCAGTGATGGATATCAGGTCCAAGGCATGGACACTGCTGTCCATTTAAAATCACACAGTGGGACTTGTCGCCCTAGTGTACACTTTGGACTTGGCTCTGCAAGGGAAACAGTAAAGCAAGCTGGTTGCAGTTTCAAACTCGGGTGGGGACGCGGGTCACTGGTGTGCCGAGGCGGAGCGCTGGGAGGAGTGGGCGAAAAGCAGACACGGGGTTTATGCTTTTCTGGAGCCAATTGTTAGATCTGACTATGAATTATAAGACAGATGTGCATAATGTCATTATGAGCCTCACTGGGAAATCATTTGCTGCTCTTTGATCAAACATACGCTCTACCTGGTTGGTAGAGTTCTTATTTACCATTATTTACTTCTCAACGTAGTATTTACCCTTTCTCTTCTTTTTTCTTTTTTCCATACGTATTTCCATGTCTCTTATTTGCGAGAAAATGTTTTAAGGGCTTAGAGACTCTCTCAAGGAGCTCATGATCCGAGGAGATATTTTATGCACCCTTCCATGTCATTTAATGACTCTGTGCACCCCCGAATTGAACACTGTCAACTGTCCTATTATTGCTTAAGAGTTTAGATACCTGCACAGAAGCCTGCCAGTTCCCATGCACCGTGATGCCTTTCTGGAACACCCTCTCCTCCTTGGCCTGGTGTCTTCTGAACCTCCAAACTGTTTCAGTCTCGGTGTGACAGCACGGATTGTGAAAGCTGCAATGACTTTTACTCGTGTAGCTATGGGTCATGGAAAGGTGACGTGGCTTAGTTAACATTGAAGGTTAGCTACGTTAAGAGTCAGGGAGTGTACCTCCAACTTAACAGTCACGGCTAGCAAAGAGCCTGGGGGCAGGAGGTAGGCACTCAGGGAACGATTCAGCCTTACAGTCCACTGGGTCTCTGTTTTGTTAGGAGCAGCATTATAATTAAAACCTGCACTGCATGTCTGGGGGTATCAATGCAGAGCTGAGCACACTGCAGATGATAAAAATATATTTAGATATAATTGTTGCTACAGACCTCTTTCCCATTTTCCATATATCAAGGAACTAGGAATTGCGAAGGAAATCTACCAGGTTTGTATTAAGCCCGACTGCTTTTGAGTCTCCGTGTAAATGACATTTACGGTTCCTGAGTCTTGAGATCTAGCAATGGGTATGCTGGAGCCAGTATTCTACAAAGAACTAATTATGATCATTTATATCCCAAAGAACTGCTCTTCACGACCTGTAGATATTTTAGAGCTGCAGTTGTGTAGCCACACCCTAAGGTGGAATTAGGGATACAGGGTTTATGGGACTGCCAGGAATTTCTGGATTCTGAAAATTGAAGGAAACGTTTCCCTGTCTGTTGGTAGATATTTACACTTCCAAGTTCAAGGCACAACTGCTTTGCTACTTCACTCCTCCAGAGGAGAAACTACATCTAAGGGTGTAAAACAGAAAGAAGCGTGAAGTTCTACGATGTCATTTAAATTCTTGAAGGATCTTAGTGGGCTGATGTACATCTACACACAAAATATTTTAGGGGACTAAAAGTTTGCTCCAGTGACAGGACAGAACACAGCCTAAGGCTCAGGGAGGAGAACCTCTTAGGGTTACCTACAAATTAGATTCCAACAATGTGTCCCTGGGATAGTCTCAGGTATGGTCAATGAGATAAGTAATTGGTGCTCATTCTTTTTGATGGTGAATATTTGAAAAACCAGATCAGCAAGTATGAATCAGTTAGATGCACAATGATAAATCAGTTTGACATATTTCTGCAGTCAAGAAGTTGCCTGCCATTTTATACACAGGGAAAGAAATATTTCATTACATCTTAGGGATGAAAATACTAACATTCTATACTATGCACTGTGTGTATGTGTGTGTGTGTATATACATATATATATATGTGCTACTGTGTGTGTGTAATCTATTTCTGTATGTGGTGATAAAATGTCCTTGAAAGTTATGCCCTAGATTATTGAGCACTGCTTTCCATTGGTGGTAAAATTATATTTTTATTTTCTCTTACAATTTGATTTTCCTTTCTCTGATATTTTTCCTTTATAATGACCATATATTAATGATAAATTTAATTAGATTATAATCTAATTTTTACCACACATATGACTACGTGAATATAATAAACTCATGAACTATTAATTGAATTGGATTTTCCTGGTGAAATAGAAAGAATGTGATCAGCTCAAACCATTGGCATAATTAACATTATGATTCCAGATGTAAGTAAACAGTTACCCCTGACCTATTGAGTTCTGGAGAGTAGGCTGGAGCGAAGTCCTCCATCCTTATTGACTTTCAAGGACTGAGGAGCTGCCTGCTGCAGCCCCGTCCACTTCTGACCATCTCCCTGCTCTGGAGGAATCACCCACGTGAACAGAGCGGACTCTAGAGGAAGCACATGAGCTTTTCTCCCATCGTGGTTTGCTATATTGAAAGTGTGCAGGACCAGCTCTCTGATGTGGAGAAAGGAAGATGTTTTTATGATTCTTAATATGATCGTCTATAAAATAGAAGTGAAATTACTTTGTATTAAATGAGACGTCTTAGTGAAAGCGTAATCTTTGTAGCAGAGTTTTTGAGAATCAAAAACCCCTATGGGTCTGGTGCCCAAGGCTAATCCACGTGGAAAGAATCAGGTGCATCATAGAACCTATCGTATCCCAGAATACGATGACTGCAGATAAGAAATGTGTGCCTCTACTTGACTTTGTTGTACACTAGTGGAAGAAAATTTTAAGAGGATGTAAGTGAAAACTAGACTAAAAACTGTCAGGTAAATGCTGGATAAATGAGACACAAGGGGTCCATGTACACAAAGGGGGAAACACTGGGTGTGCGATAGTTAAGGCATAGGTTAGAGGCAGATGCTGGAGGGCCTGGAATGATTCCAGAAGGAGCGGAAAAATCACTGGGGACCGTTCCATTCACATATGAAGCTGAATGTTGTTTCTGGCAAATGGGAGCAAAGGTTTGACACCAGTTCTCTGACAATGTTTGTTACCTTCTGAGTTTTTAAGCATCATTGCTTTGTGAATGGGTGAGTGAGAGGCATATGAAAGCTAACCCTTCACCCCTGGAGGATGCTGGCCTTAGGCCCGCCCTGTTGTCTCTCTCCACGTGCTTCCTGGTCACAGCGCGCTGTCTAAACGTACATATGGGCTCCTCCGTCAGCTGCCCAGGCACCCTCCTCCCTCACGGGAGCCCCAGTGCAGGACTTTTCCCAAGGAGAAGCCTGAGATGCAGGCATGTTAATTCCTAGTATCATCCACTCTAGTGAAGCTGGAATTGGACCCCTGCTTTCTCATCCCAAGCCGTCTGGTCTTTTTTTAAAAATCTTTTTTAGTTTTATGGGAAAAAGGTAAAACAAAATTTCATAACAAAATAATAGGAGAATAACAGTAGTTAATACGGTACATGTTGTCATCTGTAAAGTAGCTTCTCGGAGTAAGAGACACGGACATACAAATCTCTACAATTACACGAGCACAAACCTTCCTATTTAATCAATGAAGAGACACTAACAGTGTAACTGACTTACATTTTCCCCCTTTTCCTGATTGTCCTTTTCCCTTTCACCCTTGTGATCCTTTTAGGGTGCTGTGTTGTATTTCATTTTCTCCTTTCTATGGTTTCATCACTCTCTTGGCTTGTTATTTATTCACAGAATTTATTTTTCCTTTATGCGATTGAAAGAAAATTTTATCATTACTATTTTGAAGCCTAAAAGAACGAATGTGTCTTAAAAATGTAGCTGTAGCTGCTTCCAAAGGTCAGTGAGTCCTGGCCTAATTCCCATGAGTATTTGTGGGAGGTATCTGTGGTGGCTTCTTGGTGGAATAGCAGTATAAGAATGGGCAACTGTGAAGGTCTACTGGATTAACTTCTAAACTGTCATTCTCCACATTACCTCAGCTGAGCTGTGAGACCAAGACAGTCTTATTTCAATCTGCTAACTCAAAACACTAGGAAAGTCATCTATTTTCTTGAAAGAAAAAATTATGTAAACAAAATTTTGTCCTACTGCTCCTTTCTTCCCTAATGTGATTGAAGAGAACAAAAGCTACATCTTATGGAATCTTGATAACGAAGCTTCAGTATTACTGATTCTTGACAAAAACATCAGTGTCCCAGTAGCTGTGAAGCCGAATGAAGCAGAAAGAGTTTTAACAGATGGAGGCATGAAGGGGGTGGGGTAGCCTTGCATGACCCTCACTGGAACTGACAGATTACAAGGCATCAAAACGGGGTCCAGTGTCTAGAGACCGGGTGCCCTTGGTAGCGAAGCTGCTTTGGAGAAGTGCGTTTAGCTGCTTGCATGTCCTGCTTCCCTTAACAAACTGCCCATACCTGGGTTTTCCTGACAAAGGCTGTGAAGGGCCCGGATATCCCTAGGCGGTGAGGCAGGGCTGCAGGCAGTGTGACACTCACAGGTCCAGTGAACCTTGGCTTCTCCCCACCCCCTCTCCTGGAAGGGGAGCAGGACATGAGACTCATTTAAAAGGGGGACGTGATATGATTCTGCTTCCTGTCTTTTTCTTTCATGTTACATAATTCCTTCCAGCCCTTTTATTTTTTGCTTCCATGTCATCTGTAGCTGTTCCTGCTCAGAGGACCCAAATACAGACCCGTGTCGCTGCCAGTCTCTGAATGTTCTCTAGCACTTCCAGCTGTCACCTGAACTTTCTTAGCATTTAACACATTTAAAAAGAATTCCTGGCAAACCAATGCCAGACAATACTCTTAAAATTACATTTTTATGACACTGTTAAAGGTACTGTTTGATTGCAGTTTTTATGTCTGCTTCGTACAGACATTTTACTAAAACACTTAGCCACGTCTGTCTACTTTATCCCCAAATTGGAAGATTTCTCCCCATTGCTGTTCTTACTGGGTGGTTGTCATTCTATGGCATATCTCATTCACCATTTCCAGGCAAGTCTTCCTTTCTTAATGCTTGTTCTATGTCCTTTAGTTCTCTGATACATATTGTCATTTCTTCTTTAAAAAATGATCTGTTGCCTTGTATGGTAGCGCATATTTGTAATCCCAGCTCTTGGGAGACTGAGGCAGGAGGATTGCTGCAAGTTCAAGGCCAGCTTGGGCTACGTAGTGAATTCAGGGGCAATTTTAGACATTTCAGGTCTTTTTTTCTGTCTCAGCCTTTCCAGCCCATCATCTGGTCTAGACATTCTGCATTTCCCCCAGCCCATGTGAACTTTTTAACTCCTGTTGGTAACCACCACATAGATTTGGCTTTGTATAAATAAGACCCTCTATAGCTGTGGCTTGATCAATTTAAAAATTTAATTCTCTCTCCTATACTGTGCTAGATATTGATGCTGAACGTTGATATGCGAGAGCTGTCCCACATGTCCTGTGGGATTTCGGAGTGTGTCATTTGACAAGCTGTTTCACCAGCTTGATGAATGCTGGCTTTGCTCCCTCTCCCAACCGTAGCGTTGTGACAGGAGTGAAGAAGTAGGGCTTCGCTTGCATGTAGCACGCAGCCCCGGGACTCTCAGGTCCGTTTTCTTTTGCAGGTCGCTGGTGAGAACTCAGTGAGCTGGCCACACACCTAGTTGCACAGCAGGTTGGAATTGTCCTCTTGGTCTTAGAGTTAGGGTTGTTGCTATAGAAGAAAGGGGAACCTGTTAGCAGGGGAATGCAGGGGTCTCTGTCTCGTGCGGCAAGCTGGCACAGTGGGCAATGGTCTCCTCCTTATCTGTGCCTTTTCCTGTTTTCCTTTCTCTGTTTCTTCCTCCTCCTCTACCACACCACCTTCCTCTTCCTTCTCTTCCTCTCACTTCCATTCTCTAGAGCGAGACAGGCTTTGCTTTAGTCTGCCTGTATTTCTAAAGTTCTTTGCCATTGTTTAGGGCAAAACCCATAAGATGCTTAACAAGGCTTTGCGAGACCCTGTAATTTAAAAATAAATCTGTGCTCCTGGCTGATTTCCACTTACACACAATACTTTACTTCAATTCTGGTTTTACCTTTGCTTTCAGAATTTGTGCATTTAATCATGTTACTATTTTGTTCTCCATACTATATTTGTCCATATTGCCTTGTGCCTTTGTTCTCCATACTATATTTGTCCATATTGCCCCACCCCCTTCATGCCTCCATCTGTTAAAACTCTTTCTGCTTCATTCGGCTTCACAGCTATTGGGACACTGATGTTTTTGTCATTTCAAAAGCAAATACTTGGACATCTGATACAGTCTGGGTACTTCAACAAAACAAACAAACAAACAAACAAATCCCCCAGGGATACTAAAATTTCAGAAGTTAAGTATTTTCACTAGAAATTATTCAGCGAGTGAATCACAGGGAAATATTTTAATTTACCAAATGGCACACGTGTCACACAGATCCTTTCATTGGAAGTCATTTGTGATAATTCAACTAGCTAAGTTACTAAGTATTAAAAAATGTTCTGTGGCTCCCTAGGTTTCACTTACTTTGAATTTGTTAGAGTACCCCGGGGAAGTCATCATTGGAAGTCTCTCTTGTTCCAGTGTCTGATGTTTTTATTTTATTTATTTATGAGTTTTGGTCCCCTTCACCCTGACCTGCTTTCCCTGTCCACGCGTGTTCTTTCTTGCTGATGAGAGACTTCCTGCCTCAGGCTCCGGAGGATTCTGGGCTTCATAGGACTCTAAGCGTCACTTTGTAGCTTTTGCAATACTCTGCTTCCTCACTTGTTATGTGTTTAGAATTGCAGTGAATTAATTTGAGACCTCATAACATTCTGTGTCCGTGCTTGATCATGCTATTTATAGAACTCATTAAAGATTCATGATAAAAAAAATAATGTGAATATTTTGTCCTTGCTTGATGATCAATATAAGAATCAAACTTGCATAATTCACAAGTTTGCACAGGGGTATTCATTCGTGACCTTCACTAGAAGGAGGCTTTCTAAGCATGTGGTCTAGGTTTGCATATCTACATCAAGCAGTAAAGTCCTAGACTACTACTTCTCAACCTTGTTGGTGGATGGGGAAGTTCGGTGGCCAGTCTTAACTAAAGTGAATTTGGAAGAAGGTCATTATTTTCCGTCACACCAGTTGGTGAATTTCCGATGAACTGTCTTGGTGGTCATCTCTGATACAAGAAGGTGTCAAGAAGGATCTGAGAGTCCATCTGGCCTCTGAGCCACAGTCTAGCCTGATCATGTGACCCTGTGCACTGGGGTTGGATGTGTTCCCACCACTACTTAATTGGCTGGCTTTCTGTGTTTCCTCCAAACAAATCTCTTGGTAACTATTTGTCTGACCATCAGACAAAAA